>JALLBF010000382.1:0-10228 GCA_036939945.1 Thalassiosira sp. AJA248-18
TAGAGATAGAGAGGGTGCGAGCGGGTTTGATAGAACCAAGATTCAGAGAGCGACGAAGAATCATTTATTTATTCGTTGCCTGCCACGCCGATGCAACCGCTAACCGATAGTATCGATATCATCACCTTCCCGATCTTCATTTGATCGGTCAAGGATAATGAATCGCTCATCAATCGTTTCCTTTCTACTGATCCATTCAACCACTGCTTTTTTCGCACCCGGCTCGAATCATTATCGGATGATTAGACCGTTGGCCACTCTGGCCACACGGCCGATACAATCTGCAACAAAATTATTTCTTCGTAGCGTCTCTGTCTCTGCTGCCAATGCCAATGCCAATGCTACCCCCTTCTTTGACAATGCATCGCACGGTGGCATTCCAATTGGCGCCGTCCAACTAATATCAGGCATGACCGCACCATTTCATGATCTGATCAACAGAACTCTACGCAATTCAGTTCGGAACAAGAAGCATTTAACTTTTCGGGGGGTGCAACCCTTTGTTGGTCCTCGCAATCAATTGACCACCATACCAATGGAGGGGCAAGAACGAAGTAAAGGAGGAAGCGACTCAGGGCGTTTGTTGCTGATTCATTTACCACCAGCTGTTGCCACAGCGCTCGACGATGGCCATCCCGAGCTCGTTGATTTTTTGAAGCAAAACGATGGCGTGTATATGCCAGGATTGCGCCGATCCACGAAGCATCGGGAAGCGACGAGGAAAAGAAGAAATGCGAGAGATGCTCATACTTCGACGTACTTGCAGCCACGGCCTAATGCCGATAGTTCGTGCGATACCTCATTAATCAAGCCTCCGGAAAATCCCACATTTTCATTCTCGGAGCTATTTGCTGGCATCGGGGGATTTCGTCTTGGGTTGGAGGCCATAGGAGGAAAATGTGTGTTTGCCAATGAAATTGACCCGTGCGCCGCATCCATTTATCGCCACAACTTTGCCACCTCAGATTGTCTTATAGAGGCAGACATACTAGACATTCACGCAGAGGCGGACATACCTGCTGATACTGACATTCTGACTGCCGGATTTCCATGCCAGCCATTCTCGTCAAGAGGCAAGCAGAGAGGCTTTAGCGACGAAAGGGGACAGTTGTATCGAGAACTTGTAAGAGTGCTGAAATCTTCTCATCCCAAGTCTTTTATTTTTGAGAATGTTGCGGGATTAGTGACCATGGGAACAGGGGCAGGAGGAAGATTTCCTGGACGTGGGAATAGGAACGATGCTGGTCCGGTCTTCCAACTTATTTTACGTGCATTTGAAGATTGTGGTTACAATGTGACTTGGAACATTTGCAACAGTCGGCATTATGTGGCTCAACAAAGAGAAAGGGTATTTATTGTTGGAGTGAGAAAAGATCTTGTCCGCAAGCACAAGTATAGTTGGGATTGGTATGATCAGATGCTACAAGGGGGATCAGATGCTTACGGGATTTCAAAAGTAGTGCGCGATATCATGGAGCCACCTGATTCGTTGGCTGTAACGGAGAACGAGCTAACCCCGGATCAATGGGCCAAGCTACAAGAGATCCACACAAAATGGTATGGTGGGATTGATAATGCATACATTAACATTGACGCCAAAGCTCCGACGCTGATCTCATCTTACCGTCGTTCCGGGAGTTACTCATCAAGATTTATTTTTAATGAGAGAGACAGAACAAAGCGCGAGATCCCACGATATCTTACCCCAAGGGAGTGCTGCCGTTTAATGGGTTTTCCAGAGGATTATAATGTGCCATCTATCGGTAGGGATGGCATTGTTGCGACGGCCCATTTTTATTCAGGAATTGGCAATGCAGTTGTCCCTCCGGTTGTCGCTAGCATTGGCAAGGAGCTTGTTGATTATCTACATTCTTGATAATTCATGCATTGCGCTAGCTAGAGTACTTACCTATTACTACAACAACAGATCTTTTATTTTCCTGGTAAGTACAAATCTATGCAGAATTGTCTAATACCATGAACTGTCTGTTGGATAATCACCCAGCGAAGTTGACTAGAAAGACGTAATTTCGTACGACTTGGTTAGGCCAAGGCCGAGTGATTGTGTTCTTGAATGACATGAATTCTTGAAACGACCATGGCCTTCCCAACGAACCATGGCGATAGTTGCATCTACCTGTGCTTGTTATGTCAGCAAAACTGCAATAACATTCATAAAGCTGCTGTATCAGGTCAAGACTTGTCAGAATCTTTGCACACAGATCACAATCAGAGCATATTCCGTCTGCGTATGCGATTATTGTACTAGATATCTAGGATTTCAAGAAGGAAGCAGAGCTATGCATCCGACAAAATGCAGCCCGTCCAGTCCCTTGGAAAAAATGCATGAAGAATTGCATTCGAATATCTACATCGCTAGACAGCTATGTAACCTTAAAAAGATAAATTCTTTTATTTGGCAATGGTGATAGTGGTTTTGCAGTGCAAAACAATTTCCTGCCAAATGAAAATATTGTGTTTCTATCTTCCGACAAACCAGGACAACCACTTCTTTTACTGAATTATTGTATTGACAACAACCACAACATCACACACATCACAACCACAACATTATCTAGATAGGTATGGTACATACCCAGGAACATAAAGTACATACCGCCTCCTATGTACGTCCATAGGGCGGGTACGATGTAGATATGATACGTACACGTACTAGCTGTACGTAGATACGTATGCGATGACTCATTCATAATCATGTAAAGGGCACAGACCGACCATGGCGACACCATCTACTATCGTACCTTATCACCCGACAATCTGCTGCCCCATCATCACTAAGAACCATGCTGTCTCTTCGTCAACGTAGCTCACCATCGCTCCGCGGCTTGAGCATTTTAATGGCAGCATCAGCTTCGTCCATCAGAGCGTCCGCCCTTTCGACTACCGCCGCCACTACTTCGGCAAATATATGCAATGCCCGCCACCTCGGATCATCCGACCTCCTCGTCTCCGAAGCCTGCCTCGGAACAATGACCTTCGGGGTACAGAACAATCCATCGGAAGCATTCGAGCAAATCGACTACGCTCGGTCGGAGGGATGTAATTTCATCGACACGGCCGAGCTTTATCCTGTGCCGCTTACCGCTCCGGAATGGCGCGCCGGTGCGACGGAAGAGATCGTGGGAGATTACATTGCAAAAATTGGGGAGGCGCAGCGTGATGAATTGGTTATTGCCTCGAAAATCGCGGGATATTCCCCATCATCCCCTGTGGCGGCTGCGCGGTCGTATCCGAATGCACCCATAGATCCCGCTCCGGATTGTCGATTGGATGCCAATTCCGTGAAGGATGCGGTCCACGCATCTCTGCGTCGTCTCAAGACGGATCGTATCGACTTGATGCAGATCCACTGGCCGGACCGATACGTGCCCGCCTTTGGCATGACCACCTACCATCATGACCAAAAGCGAGAAAATGATGAAATTCCCATCCTCGAAACGGCAACGGCGCTTAAGGAACTGATGGACGAGGGCAAAATCCGCTACATTGGCCTCTCGAATGAGTCGACGTTTGGTGTGTGCGAATGGATCAAGGCGTGCGATCAACTGGGCATTCGGGACAAGCTTGCCACCATACAAAACTCGTACTCGTTATTGGACCGACGGTTCGATTCTGAGTTGGCCGAGGCTTGCGATCATTACGATATTGGCCTGCTCCCGTGGTCGGTGTTGGCTGGTGGATTACTGAGTGGAAAATATAACAAACTTTCAACGGGGAATAGTTTGCCATCAACTGCCAATTCAAGATTTGTGCGATTTCCCGACTACATGAGACGATGGCATCCATCGACGGCGTCCAAGGAAACACTCGATGCCACAGAGGAGTATGCACAAATTGCCCAGGATGCGGGGATGACACCATCAGAACTTGCCATAGCTTTTATACGTAGTCGCAAGTTTGTGGAGAAGAATGGATCGGTTATTGTGGGCGCCACGACAATGGAGCAGTTGAAGGAGAATTTGGCACCATTTGATGGTGGCGCAGTCGAACTTGACGGTGAGATATTGATGAAAATTGATGAGGTGCACATGAAAAGCAGAGATCCCTGTTGTTCTCTTTGAAGCTGAGTTTGGCATGTTATTATTTGCATGGGTGGATGTTGGATACCTACACCTATGGATGATGGACATCATATTGAACATGGCATGCTCACATCAGCATTGCTGACAAATTATTATGCAACAAATGCAAAGATACTGCTTCCTAATGTATGAGTTATGGTTGTGATAAAAAATGTTTCCACTTATTTCTAGAGGAGATGCCCATTTTCATATCAATTTTTATAGAGCTTGCTAACTGTTAGACCATTCAGCCAGCAGTCGTAAAAGGCAAGTCAATCAAGACAACAACTGACAGCAAACCGTGACCGACCACGACCCCTATCTTACTCTAGAGAGGGTTATCATTATTTATTTTTTTATCAATAATATTTGATCATCGTGACGAATCGGAGACGTAAGGGGGGAAGAAGACACTCTAGAAGCGTGATGTAATTTAGACAGTTCAGTGGATATTATTTTTGAGCAAGTCCTTAGGTAGTAGATACTGTCTGACAAGACGTTAAAAACTGTCACCCCAACAAGATGCGCTGCGGAGGCCAGACCACAGCTGTAGGTAGGTAGATACAAGATACAAACAACACCAAGATCAAGAATCAAGATTGAAGATGATAATGACAACGACAAAAAAATCATTTTCCCCTCACAAATCACGCTTGAATCCTACACAAGACATCTTTGATCACAGCAAGAATACCCGAAGACCGAAGACCAATACTCCTCTCCGGGACCAACAGAGTCATCCAATAATTATCGTCCTCACACATATTTACTTTCCAACAAGAGCCATACAACAATAACAATGAATCATCACCGAGGTGTTTACGACCCCGCCGCAATGGCGGGCGGCCCAGGATATCAACAGCCCTATCAATTTTCGCAGCAGCAGCAACAACCGCTGCCGTACGGCGGTGCCGCCGCCCCGCAGCAGGGACATCAACTTATCACGGATCCCACTCTTCGGGATGTCCTGAACGGTCGTGGACAGGGGGTGCAGCGCCATCCGGGGAATGTCAAGTATCGGACTTTGGTGTTTGTTAATAAGGTATGTTGGTTGCCGTTATTGCGGGTCGTGGCGTGCAGCGTACACGTCATGTTGTACCTTCTAGTCTACCATTATTTCATCATGGGGGGGGGTCACACCAACCGGAATGAAATATTTTATCCCGAGCTCAATTAATATATATCATCTAATCGTTATCCGTTGCTCACATTACCCTTTCAATTTTATATTGATATTTCTGTTATTACAGGGTCTTTATGCCAAGTGTCCTAGGGCCGACAAGATGAAAATTTCCAAGGTGAGTTGTGGTATGGCAATTCAATTGGGGGGTGACGTACCTGTTTTGGGGAATAATGGATGGGGGCTATTTGCTATTTATGGTTTTCTTCATGACATGTGCCCATACATTATTTGAGGGGAAAGGAAGGATTATGATATCAATGTCTTGCAGAGATGGCCAGGGTGATTATTTTCTTTCATTTGTCAATATGGCTTGGGAGAGGGGAGGGGGTCCGGACAGAATATGGGGAACTCATTTTTTGGGCATATTATTGATTCAACCTTGCACTCACACCACCATTTGTTCTCCCAACACTATTCGCAGGGTATTGTAGCCGCAGTCCGTGAGCTCGGTGGCAGATTTTTGGAGTTGGACGAACGCTCTGGAATTTACAGGGACATCGGTGACAAAAAGGCTACAGAAAAAACAAGCCAGGCCCTCAGGGAAGGTCAGACCAAAATTCGTAAAGAAATGTACAAGACCGAGGGAGAAAAGGGTAAGGCAGGCTCGGCTTTCGACACATCATTGCTCGCAACAAACGCGGGCTTCCCCACGCCCAGTCAACGCGAGATATCAGCCGAGGGTTACTTTGGGTATTCTGTCCAAGTGTTAGAATCGTTGTACAATTCCGAGGAAAACCCGGGGGATGGTGCCTCGCCAATACCTGCCTCATTGGCCCAACAGGCTCCTCCGGTTCTTGCCCCACCGGCCCCAGCAGCCGTGCCATCGTCTTCCTTTGGATCGAACAATGCCGCAATGGCCATGGCCTTAGATCAATTTCCCGGTGCGGTAGCGGCACCTCGGCCCGCTCCACAAGCGCAGATGCCTCCTCTACCTCAGCCTGCTCTGGGGTCGGATATTGGTCGTTTCACCAATGATATCGGCCGTTTTACCGACACGGGGCGACCGTCACTTGATCGCCTCACGAACATGACCATGGGGAGCTTATTCTCCGTCAATTCCGTCCGTCATCTATTAGAGTCGGCTCGTGCCACTGGAGCTAATGCTAATGGTTTAGCGGCCGAGAATGATCGTGGCACCATTCAATCGGTATTGACCAGGGAGATATGCGATTTGATCCGACAATCAGAGCATGAGTTAATCCAGGTAGAGAGAGGCACTGTGGATGAAATGAATGATATGTCACACGAGGATAAGGAGGTTGTCCTTTCCGATGACCAAATGATGGAGGATAGGGTGTCGGAGTTAAGATTTACTGATGTAACCAGGGATGGTGGTACCAAGTTTGCTGAGAACCCCAACCCTAGGCATACTGATTCTACCGAGGGGACTAGTTATTCCAAGAGTTCTTTGATGGATGCATCCATTATGTCGATCCCGGCGGATGACATGTCCGTCCACGATAAGATCAGTCCTCAGAAGACTGATGGGAATGATACTGGAGACCTGGCCTCAGCGGAGCTTCTTTTGCGTTTCTCGGACGGACAAAATGGCCAGGCCCAGGTATAATATGATGCGGTCATTGACCTTGCGCAAGATTTCTTGCGGTTGATTCACATAAGTTGCATGAGGATTGCCCGGCGTTAGGGGACGGAAATGACTGTAAAAACAAAGTGGGAAGTGGTTAATGTTACTGGCATAGGTGCCACAATCTCATGGTGCGCCGGGATGGATTTAGTGAAGAGTACTATTATATGGTAAAATGTTGGCTGTGAGTTTTTCTATTGGACAATATTACATCAAACAATATGGCTTTGGCCAGGCTTGGGTCCTGACGATGCCAATGGCCTTAAAAATAAAGTGTTGTATTGTATGCATACAATCGTTATCTTTATCTGATAAACCGTCTAAAGGTGGTATCAATCATACTTGGCGAATACTCATGTTCATGCGAACGGTAGTTAGGAAGGCCTTCACAAACCTCAATTCCTCGGAAGAAGGGACAACAGATGGTGTTTCATCATCCATGGTACCTCCATTTCCATCAGCATTCTCCACGAGATCTCCACCCTCGCTCAATTCTGGAAATACTGTCAATGATCCTACTGAAGCATCAGAACCACCATGACCATCAAGTTCATTTGAGAGAATAGTAGGAATTCCATGAAAGTATCCACGACTTCGTCCACTCATGACCATGCAATCGCCAGCTTGTAATAGAATAGCAGTTGGTATATCCTCTCGAGAACTTCCTCCGAGCAAGAAAACACCTGGTGCACCTAGTGAGATTGTAACTAAGGGCAGTGAAAGATTAGATTCCACATTGTCTTGGTGACCGCCAAGTCTATCCGAAGGACGTTGGAGATGGTACAGATTGCAAATGGCCATGTCAAAAGATACAGGTCCAGCAGACGCTTCATTAGTTTTCCGTTTAGCAATCTCATGAGCCCGCTTTGCCAGCAACACTAACCGATCAGGTAGAACCATTGCATTTTTCACCTTGTCATACCTCCGATCACCCCAGTTATAATTCCATTCTCCCAGATTGATATATCGTAGCCTGGATAATGGAAAAGAATTGATTTTTCGTTTCTTGGATGCATTGTTATTTTCGCTGGCAGAATAAGATTGCATTTGAGGTCCAAAATTTGTCTGAACAATGACGCTAGCATCGGCAGGAATCGTCATTTGGGACTTGATTTCTTCGATGTGCTTGCTTGTTCTTTTCCTTTCTGATTTTGACATTGACACCGTAGAGCCAATGGTAGAAATTTCACTCAAACTAACGTCTTTAGTACCAGCACGCAGTTCATCCAACGCGCTGGAAATGTCAAACCTCATGGGGCGTAAGGCTAATACTCCAAGAGCCAATTGATCAACTTCCCGAGATATGAAATTTCGCAGAAGAACGGCACCGTGCTCTTCTGCCAATGCCTTCATCCATTGTTTGTCGTGTTCTGCGTCATTTGCATCGATATGGCAGCCAAGTACATGCGTGACAGTATGGCCATCACTATGACCATCGCTTTTGGGTTGGGGAGTGCCACGGTTTTTCTTGAGCAATTCATGCAATTGCTTCATCGTTCGAACCCCTCGAATTTGCTGTTCGACATGGCGATACACATCTTTTTTTGATGTATTTTCATTTGATAGGGAGCTGTCAACCGTATCTACCCTCCTGGAAGAAGTCTTCGAGGCAGCAGTATTACGACCATTATCCTCACAAGTGCGCCCAGTTCGATCCATCCATCTCTTAAACAACTGCACTGTCTCTTCGCTGCCTGCACCTGCTGCCAACTCACAAGCAGTTGAATCCAAAGAAACATTTACCTCCGACAGCAACCAACGGCAAACATCGACATGACCATGCTTGGCTGCAAGATGCAAGCAAGAGCATTGATTCGCATCAAGCGCATTGGGTATGACCAAGTGAGATTTCCGAGACAGCTGACGCAATTGACTAATGTTCCCAGTCGAAGCATATTCCAGTGCTTGTGATTGAAGATATGACATCTCTTGTGATGAAATTTGATCACGAACGCCATTGCTAGTGGAGGCTATTGTATCGGCAATATTGAGCTCTTGAATAATGCTGCGGATTGTTCCATCCAATTTCGATCCCAAGTTTGCCACAACTCCTCTATCTTTCAGAATATTCAATAGCCTAGACACATGCTGTGCCTGGACACCATGGACCACAGCATCAGGCGCAGCAGCGTCGCCTTCCTTTGACGGCTTGTCTTGTTTGACCATCCACTCCCAGCAATCTTTTGAATGCAATTTCAACGCCGCCTCTCTCGACGCTCGAACTTTGACACCGCTCCTTCGTGCCATTTCGGTCATGAAACCTCGTACTGCCGACTCCAATTTCGATTGGGACAACCATTTTGCTAATAATGGACCATCGGCCAAAGCTTGATTGGCACCCTGGCCTTTAAACGGTGTCATAGAATGCGCCGCATCGCCCAACAAAACTACGCGGGATGGAAGACGGCCGTGTATTTCGAGGGATGTCCGATGGTCCAGAAAGATTTGTGGATCGCGATCAAGTAGTGAAGTGCCCCAAATAGTCTCTAATGGCGTCTCCTTAACCATTGCTGGAAAGGGTTCATGCCAGTGTCCACATCTCTTCAAGACTTCCTTTTGCATTTCTTCGTGGGATAATTTGCTCAATCGGATGGCTTCTTTTTTATCAGATATGGGATAGGATAGCTGCCACATGGTTCTTCTCCTTCTTCGTGTCGTTTGGCTTTGCATTGTTTGTGGTTGGTTTGTAGATGTATTGGTAGTAGACGTCTCATCATCCAACCGAGATCCCTGAAAGGGCATGATGAATAATCGATGAGTTCCATCTAGCGTGTAAAATCCTCTTTCGTCAATTAGGGGATGAAAGTGGTCGGAAATTCCGAGAATGATGAATATGCCGAGATATCTCGGTGCTGTTTCAGCAGAAGTGAGCTCGGCAGACTCTGCTGAGTTTGATTGTATTGTTACTGTTTTCTTTGTTGATGTCAATGGTACTTCGCTATTGGTGTCTGTATTGCGATTGTCTTTGTTACTGTCACTCGTTTTCTTGGACAAAGTTGTTGCGGTAGAGAGATACTGCCTCGCAACCAAACTATTCACCCCATCGGCGCCAATGAGCAAATCCACTTCATCCGTAGTGCCATCATCGAAATGTAGCAATACAGGGCGCTGTGATTCTTCCGCTTTGCCTTTCACATGCTCATTATTTTGATGTTGCATCACATTCTTCTTTCCATTGTTGTTATGAATCTGATTCAACTTTTCCATCATTGGCTGATCGTCGTAGGATAGCAATCGTTTGTTCCACAAGATTTGCACTTTTGAACTCGAATTGCCACAGCTGTCAGTATCATTTTTTATTGCTCCATCCGCTGCTTCCGCCATCAGGGCATTCAATAAAATAGAACGAAGTTCCGATCGTGGAATGCGTAGATTACC
>JALLBF010000383.1:0-10214 GCA_036939945.1 Thalassiosira sp. AJA248-18
ACCACCTCCCGCAAATTGATGCAACGCCAAAATGCACATCTACCAACCTCAGAGAGGGTGGAAGGAAACTTGATGCTTTCCAATGCTCGGCAACTTGCAAACGCCTGCTCCCCAATTTTCTGGAGACCCTCATTGAGCACCACCACCCTCAAATTGATGCAGAAGTCAAATGAACTAGAACCAATCTCAGATAGGGTGGAAGGAAACTTGATTCTTTCCAATGATTTACAAATGTCGAATGCAAACTGGCCAATTGTCTTGAGACCCTCGTTGAGCACCACCTCCCTCAAATTGCTGCAGTTCTTAAATGCACGATCACCAATCACGGATACGGCGGAAGGAAACTTGATGCTTTCCAATGCTCGGCAACTTGCAAACGCCTGCTCCTCAATTTTCTGGAGCCCCTCGTTAAGCACCACCTCCCGCAAATTGATGCAACGCCAAAATGCACATCTACCAACCTCAGAGATGGTGGAAGGAAACTTGATGCTTTCCAATGCTCGGCAACTTGCAAACGCAGACTGGCCAACCTTCTGGAGGCCCTCGTTCAGCACCATCGTCCTCAAATTGCCGCAATTGCCAAATGCACGATCGCCAATCTCAGACAGGGTGGAAGGAAATTTGATGCTTTCCAATGAAATGCAACCGCAAAATGCATACTGCCCAATTTTCTGGATTCCCTCGTTGAGCACCACCACCTTCAATTGGTCGCAATCGCGAAATACATCATTGCCAACCTCCGTGACAGATAAATGAAAGACGACCTTGGTGACATTCTTCGGAACCCGTCCTTCCCCCGTGTACTCAAACTCCACATCTGATGATGTTTCGTTAATTTGTGTTTTCATGATGGGATGCAGTTCGCCCTATCTCTAGAGAGGAAAGGGGGTCTTCAGTCGCAATTCATTGTTGATGGTTGATGGGAAGATGAGTGCGACGACGAAAAATCCTAGTAGCGACACCCAAAAAATATGATGTCAAATGGAGAGGGAGCAGCTGCAAGCGATCAAGTTATTGAGGCAGTCGCCAGGTCAGTGTAGTGAGGAGACGAGAGAGGCGGCTGGCTGGGGAGAGAGTTGTAGTGGCATGCCAGTAATGGGATTGGGATGATCTTTGATCGTTCTTCTTCCTTCTTCCTTCTTTCACTTTCACTCTTTCAGTTTTCAGTTTTCAGTCGGATGAGTCGTCGAGCTTCCGTGATCAGGGGGCGAATCTGTAGTTCTAGCGGGATTTCTCACGAAATTGCACATCATGTTCAAGTACCTACCTCTATCTCTAGAGTGTTAGTCGTGTGCGTGAGTAACTACTGTGGGAGTATCTAAAAGATAGGTAGGGCGCTCACTAGAATTTAGGGGGCGCCACTACGCTACATCCATCGAGACAGATCGAGACATCATGGACATGGTAGAGCATGGTAGGCAGATGGTAGGTGGTAGGCAGATCAGATTATTTTCAGCTGAAAGCTGAATGAGCTGCGCGAGCGAGGGCGCCAGGAGGGAGTTTATTGAGCTGTTTTGAGGGGGGGGGGGGGTGAAGCAGGCTAAGTGGAAGCCATCAGCAAAAGAAGAGAATCCAAATTCGCGTTGCTTCACGCGCCGAATAGCAGCCATGGGGGTGGGTGTCCGAGGTCACACAATCGACATGGTTTTATGCAAATACATTATCACTTGTCGCTTTCTTTAAGATAAGTACAGTCTACAAAACATCGCTTCAATACCATGAATAGTGTTGTATATGACACCAATGAAATAAGCGACACCCCACCATGTCCTTGTCATTGCGGCCAAGTTCTATGACATTTTAGTCAATCTTTGTGTGAACAAGAAGGAGTGATGGGTCTCTCACCTAAAATCTGGTTGCAATTCAGGAGCAGCATCACAAAACCAAACATGATCCTTGCAAGCCTCTTCAACACCCAGCAGGGATGGATAAATACTACAATCAACTCGAAATCTACGTGCATTGTACAACTGCGGTATGAGACAAATGTCTGCAAGAGTAGGACCATGAGTTCCGATAGCAAATGGGCCAACAGTGGCTTCATCGTTATCAGACTGAGATGGAGCATGATAAGGGGCCAACAACGTTTCGAGAGCGGATAATCCGTTCTCAATAGCTTGCTTTCCAAACTTCATTCCTGATCCTTCTTCGCCCGCTCCAATACTCTCCACAGAGTCCATGACTGATAAGTTCTGCAAGGGTTGTGTGCCTGAATTGATCACTTCTGCCACTTCTTTTGCTTTTGCCCTGGCTACAGGATCCAAAGGAAGTAATTGTCCTCCTTGATTGGCAAATGCCGTCTCCAAGAACTCAATGATTGCAAGGGATTGTGAAATTTGAACTACGCTTTTGCCATCAACAAATTCTAGCACGGGGACTTGCTGCATTGGATTTTTCGAAGCATGCTCTTGATTTGTTTGGTCTTTCTCAAACAGATTAATGTACACTGTTTCGTAGCAAATCCCCTTGGCTGCTAAAGCAATCCTAACCCTCCACGAGCACGATGATCTCCAAAACCCATACAACTTAAACTTACTATATCTCTGCTTTGGCTGGGGATGCTTTGCCTCCTCTGTTTGAGTATCATAAGGAAAGGGATTGGCGGGTAGCACCCTCGCGGAACATTGTCCAAAGCCTACTCGCCCCGTTCCTTCCTTCTCACACCACCCTTCCATTATGACCGCGTCCCCATCCTTCAAAAACTTCCTTACTTCACCATCATCCAGCGCAATCTCACGGCTGCCTTTCCAACTCAATTCTAACATGCTTCCAAAGTTGTGTCGTTCCTTTCCCGATATGGTGCCAGAAGCTAACAAATCTCCCTCTTTCATCGGGCATCCTGTTACAGAATGGTGGACAAGTTGTTGCACTGATGACCAATACATATTTCTTAGATTGGATTTACATATTTGCGTGGTTGTGGATGTTGTCTTTGGTTGCAGTGAGACAGTCAGGCTGACATCATAGCTTCCTGTGGTGGTTGCATGGCACAAGACATGATTAACGTGTAAGCAAAAATGCAAATCACATCAAGAACGGGATTCAAGAGTTTCAACTTACCATAGTTTGGATCCCTCAAATACTCCAACGGCGTAGGATCAGCCTTCTTTCCTTCTCCATCACCGCCCACATCCACTCCCTCACTCAACTCGGTACCACCGCCACTTCGATTTGAACCACCCTGCTTCCCCGCACTTGTCTCACAACGAAAAGGCTCCAACGCCATGGGCGTCACCACCCAGGTACTGATGGTCGTGGCGTAGTTTTTGGAAGTGAACGGTCCAAGTGGGACATATTCCCATTTTTGTATATCCCGTGCCGACCAATCGTTCATGAGAACGTAACCAAAGATGCGATCTTTGGCTTGGTCGAGCGTGAGTGGTTTGCCGACGCTATTATTCTCCCTACCACCATCGTCATCGTCGCGATTGGTTGGTCCACCCACAAAGAAGGCCACTTCCAACTCAAAGTCCATTAACTTGCAAGGTCCATAGGTACTACCCTTCATGGGATCGGAGGGGTCGATTTGCAATTGTCCACAGGGTCTGCGGACCGTGCTCATTGCTACTACTTGTTCACCATCACTGCTGCTGCCATTATCCTGCTTTACAATACTACCACCACCATTTGACACGCTAGGATAGACACTGCTGCTTCGCCCATGATACCCAATAGGCATATGCAACCAATTGTGCTGCAATGCATTGTCCTTCCCCCGAAACATAATGCCCACATTTGTGGCATGCTCCCTCGAGCTGTAAAAATCTGTATAATCCCCAATCTTTGCAGGGAGGTGATACAATGTGTCCACAAGTAGATGGAAGGCTTGATTTCGAAGTGGTAAATTGTTCTGAAGACGGGCATCGCCACGATGACTGCTACTTTCACTTTCACTCATGAATAAACTAATCAATCGATTCCTAACTGCCACCCAAACTCGCTTCTCACTTGCCATGAACTCGTTGAGTGTTGGTTTAGAAAAGATAATTCTCGGATGAAAGTCATCAATAATAATGACATCATCATCGCCTGCTTCTGGTACTATGAGAAGATTGTCCAACAACCCAGCCTCGGCCAATAAATGTAAATCAACAGCATGATTCCCAATGGCGGTGCAACATCGTGGTGTAGACGGGGCAAGCGACGAAGAGCCGTAGTGGGGTATACTACTACTACTGTCGTGATGATGATCACGGTTTCTTATTTTGGGAAAAGAGCACACTCCAAATGGAATATTGTCCAAACTGAAGTCACTATCGGATGGAATGTCAATCCATGATTTCGCAGCAGCAGAAGAAGAAGAAGAAGCAGGAGTCATCGCAACAATATTCGTTTTCGTCTGTAAAAAGGCTCTGTGACGATTATGAAAAGATGTTGCAAATGCCAAAGAAGTTGTTGTTGTTGATGATGATGATGATGCATAATGGCGCCAAATTATAAGATTCCAGGTGATGTAAAATTGAATGGCGAAGAAGCGAATATCAAATAATATCTGTAGCATAATTATGCTCACCAAGTAATAACTGAAAGTAATGCTATTATCGAATGATTCGACTAACAACTTTTACTGGCCTTCAAAAAATGAAACGCGCGAAATGCCAGAACATTATTATGCGTGAGAATGGAGATACAATTCACGAGACTGTATCAACACTACATCATATCTATGCCTACGGCTGGGCACCGGTCTCTGATTTAACATAGACTTACTTCTTTCACATGCCAATTCAATTACTCTTGATATTGTGGGTTGCTCGGCCTTCGAACCCAGGTGATGCTCTGAGCGCTCTGCCGAAGTTCTGGGTTCTCTGTGACAGGATTAGGGTTTTGGCGACGATGAGATTTTCCCGCTTTCTGGCGATAACATAAATGGGAGCTGGTAATAATAATGGCGGGAAGTTAATTTGGCACCAGATGACACTGATCTGACTCTGATCTCGGATCTCGTCACCAGCTCCCAGCTCGCACCTCGCACTCGCATAGCGCTGTGCACCAAGCATTCGCCCCCTCATAATAATAATATTATGACCACAATCCTCAATAGATGAAGCGGTCCCAACTGTGGATCGCATTGTGCGTCCCTGTCTGGTTCCTCTGCCTAAACAATATCCGTATAAGCATCGGTATTGACACTACAAGTTGGGCATCGACAACAGATGTTGACAATCGGCCAGCGTTATTAGTATCATCATCCTCCTCCTCCTCCTCCTCGCCTAATCCTAATGTGGTGGACATTCATTTAATGAGAGAAAGATTGCACACCACCCAGTCAAACATCACGCAACAACAACAACTACTGCATAACCACACTGTTCCCCATTATTTAATGCACATTCCAAAAACGGGAGGGTACTACGCTCAAAAGAAACTAAGCAAAACTCTCTCCCAATCATCCCAATACAGTCAACTTGCACCCCAAGATAAATATCGATTATGCAATTTGGGAGAGGCCCCAATACTCAAAGAAACTGTATTAATGCCATCCTATAAGGGTATTCGATGCACTATGTACATGTCCGAATTCCGCCATGATAAATTATTATCCAACAATAAAATACCACAATATTCATACACCATCATTCGAAATCCACGACAGCATGTCTTATCGCAATATTTTCATTGTACCGAGTCAAATGATCCTGGTGCTAGTGCACGAGAGATACGTGATACTCGAAAGGTATGGATGCCAAAAAGTCTTGATGGATGGTTGGCGGAATGGGTATTGGCACTGAATGATCCGGTGAGACGTTGGGGGAATTCTAAATTTCGATGTTATTCTCCCATTGATTTGCAGAGCAAGTATGTTGGGTTTGATCATGATGGCCGACATGATGGTGGTGTCGGGTTGGATGATGATCCACCACCAGCACCAAGAAGCAATAACGCTAATGATGATGATAATGGTAGTGTGAAAAGCATTCAAGAAAAATTTACAGTGATTGGCCCTTTGGATGATATGGATAGGGTATTATGTGTCATTCTTATCCATTATGCAGGATTCTTGCCTGATGCATGCAACTGTAGCGACAACCCGGGAGGCGGCACTGATGGTCAGCACAAACGGAACAAGGGCGTATTAAGTGATCATGGGGTGACACATCATGGGAGTACCTATAACACAACACGATTTCAAGATGCCATGATTGAGAAACTTATTGCAAGGGATCAAATCTTGTATGACTATTCAAAACGATTGTTTGATAGACAGTTGAGAGTGGTTGAGGAATATTTAAACGTGACGATATGTGATACATTAGTATAAAATACAGTTCAACAAGATTATAATAATGTTTCATGTTTCTCATATCACTCTTTACTGAAATATGAAACACTGATGTTTATATCTCCAAAGGCAATAATTTGATGTATTGATGGGAAGTCTACAGGGAGTTATTGAAGTGCATTGCACCACAGTGTTCTTATTAAGCGAGTAAACAACTCATAAAGAAATGTTTTCTACTATATATCCTGCATCGTACCCATTGTCTCCATCCCCGTGACGACAATACCCCGAAATCTGCGCTCTTATTGATAACCTGCCATATTCGCCGACCTAATTATTTGAAGTTTGAATCATCTCCTGTTTGAACCCATAAGGTACGTACGATAGCATGTCAGCATGAGAGCAGGTACGAACGATAGGCCAAGATGTTTAGCCATGGGTTTAGCCGTAGGTACCAATTTGGGGTTAATAAGAGGTTATCCGTACGAAGGACAGACGACAATAAGAACACGCACGCGTACCAATTCCCGCATAGAAAGCTCGCGATCTTGAACCTCAACAACCCTCCCCAACAACTAACAGTAAAGCAACTAACTGAACCTAACACCAAGCTCGCTCTCACGTTGTTCCGCTCGGCCGCACTATCCTCCTCCTCTTCCTAACCTCTACCCTACCCCACCATGATGAAGATTGCCACCATCGCCGCCCTTATGGGCTCTGCTGCCGCCTTTGCTCCTGCTCCTGTTAGCAAGGTGCGATTGATTTTATAGATAGTAGTCGTTTTTCTTCTTCTGGGAGTGGTATTGACTTATTGGAAGATATATTTGTCTGGAGTGCATGTGGCCTTGGAAAGCTTGAGTTCGGCCCTGAATCTTCCTCTATATGCTAAGTCTGAAATTGCTGGGCGTTTTTAGAGTGGGAGATGTAGGGGGTGTTTCAGTTTTTTAGGCTTAAAAGATATACAACAACTGTGGAATTCCGAGGTTTGGCGTGTGTGTCCTTACTTGGCCCGGGGGGGGCTAGGATCGGAGATCTGTTACAATTGCAGAATTTATTTCACTGCTGACCTCTTTGTCTGCGTGTAGTTCGATGACCGTTGCCTTTTCATGGATCTGTGTTTCATATCGGCTCTGAAACTTTGTTTTGAAGTGGACTGTCGTTCTTATCTTTCGTCCCCTGTTCTTGATGATGATTTCACTCAATATAATATTCTCACCAACCTGGCTCTCTCTATTCCACCCAATGTCCACAGGCCGCCACCGCCCTCAACGCCGAAATGTCCAAATCCCTCCCCTTCCTCACCAACCCCTCCAACACCGACGGACTCATCGGCTCCGTAGGCTTCGACCCCCTCGGCTTCTCCGACACCTGGGACATCAAGTGGCTCCAAGAAGCCGAAATCAAGCACGGACGCGTTTCCATGCTCGCCACGGTTGGATTTCTCGCAAGTCAATTCTACAACTTCCCCATGTTCGCATCCATGCACGTGGATGATTCCAACTTGGCCCCCACGGCAATTGGTATGTCGGGAATGATGCAAATTATTATTTTTGCGGGTGTGGAGGAATGGCGCACGAACAATGGGAACATTACCATGGAGACCATGTTCAGTGATCCTAATCGTGTTCCTGGTGAGATTGGATTTGATCCTCAGGGATACATGAAGAAGAAGAGTGAGGAGGACATGAACAAGCTCAAGTTGCAGGAGTTGAAGAATGGACGGTTGGCTATGCTTGCTATTGGAGGAATGATTCATCACAATTTTGTTACTGGAGAGCCTTTGCTCTAAATGATTTTTTTCAAATTATGATATATATGTTATATATATATCATTGTCTGAGAAACTTTATTGACGGTTTGGATAAGGATGACAAATTTGGATTTGTTTTATTTTAACATTGATGATGTTGATGATATATATGCTGCCTGCTCTTTTACAAGAGTGTGTGGGTGTATCATCAAAGTCATCACATGGCTTTCTCACAGGTGCATAATGGAGGTAGGAGATTTAGTCATGGTACCACCACCCACCAAGATATATATGGGATGAACAAACATTACTCTTTGCTCATAAAAAGCAAAAGTATCCCATTTTTATCTTGAAGCATCAAGGCACTACTCAACTTCATCAAAACGCATCAATATAGATGTTGTTGGAGTTTAGTTTTTATATCATTCTATTGGATAATGTTTTAGTAAATGACTTTAGAATGGTTATATGTATGTTTGTTGTAGGAGAATATTGCATTTTCAGCCTACGCTTTGGCATAGATAGTGGGCATCATTTCATAGTTGCCATGCTTGCCGGATTGGCATAAATACACTGAGAGTCAATCTTCTCGCTCATTTATGTGCCAGATATCTTGAAGCCACCAACGAAAGTAGCAGAGCAAGAGTCGATTTTGATTGCATTTTCAGCTTACGCTTTGGTGTAGTGGGCATCATTTCAAAGTTGCCATGCTAGCCGGATTGGCATAAATACACCGAGTCAATTGTCTTCAATCTCAATCATGCATCTGCCAGGAGCCACTGAGGAAAGTAGCAAGTATAGCAGAGCCAAGAGCCGATTTCACGTTAGCGAAATCTCCTTCTCCTCTGCAAGTAGCGACGCAAATACACTGCCAATGAGATGCCAATTAGTGTTAGAGAAGACAACATCTTCTGCTCTTCTTGCCAATCCAGCCCATCCTTTGTATTGATCGGGTGCACCGATTTTAACCATCAGTAGCTACGTGCGTGATGGCGAGTAAGCACAAACAGCAAATAGAATGGCAGAAATAATCACTGTTTTCGGCTCTAAAACTTCACCAGCTCCACATACCTCTTGTATGGTTTGGCTTCTATTCTTATTGTTTGCATACATTATAACATCATTTAATAGTTTGGATAAAGCCAATCTTGTGCTTCCCGATGGATGAACCAGTGACGAATACCAGGGTAAGAATGCAAGAAGAGTATGGTATTACTGACTTCTTTTTGAGCGGTGTTTGAATTTTCATTATCTAACAAAGTGTATTGAATCATACTAAATCAAATTCATTGCTACGTATTGATAATATATGACTTGATTCCGCTTTTGAGCAGTTTGTAGTTTGGTGTGTACATTTAAAGGAAAGTACTTTGGCATGTAATATTACATTTTCAGCCTACGCCTTGGCATAGATCGGCATCATTTTATATTTTGCAATGCTTTCCGGATTGGCATACACTGAGTCAATTGTCTTGAAACATGCATCAGCCAGATATCTTGAAGCCACTGACGAAAGTAGTAGAGCGAGAGCAGATTTCATTAGCAAAATCTCCTTCTCCTTTGCCAGTAGTGTCGCAAATACAGTTCCAATGGTGCCAACAAGTGTTAGAGAAGAAAAAAACTTGCTTTTCTTGGCCAGCCACCCCATTCGTCGTATTGATCGGATGCACGACATATCATACTTAGCACTCGAGTCCCAAAAAGAATATTGGCGGCCTTCCTTTTCCAACAAAGAAGGCATGGTAAATTGTGGCCTACCATACTTTTCCCCCCAAGATTGAAATGCACGCACACCTTTATCTGCGATGGCTGGGTACAAATCTTCCCAACCTTTCAAGGATGTACCATGAGTTTTGCGATCGTCCTGTGATTGCATGATAATTCTATCTCGACTTAAGAACTTGTACAATCCGTTTTTCATGAAGAAAAATTGGGCAAAGTCCATCAGCATTTGAGGAATGAAAAAGGGTACCTTAAATGCTGGAAATACGGCGATGGTCAAGGACTCTCCCTCTGAGCGGGGCACAAAGTAGATTGTTGAATTGAGGGTTGGGTTGTAAGTTTTGGCATGGCATGTCACAGGGGCAACAAACCACCGTTTTGACATAGCATCATCGTTACTAGCTGTTGAATCTGAATCTGACCCTTTGGTTTTGGTTGGCAACTGGTACGGAGAATGTTTCAGGGAAAATCCCCGCTCGGAGATTGGTTCTGTTAGATCAAAATTCTTCATCGGCACAG
>JALLBF010000384.1:0-14134 GCA_036939945.1 Thalassiosira sp. AJA248-18
CGAGCGCGCCAAATATGTTTGTTAGATGTTGTTAGGCGCCTCACTTTTTAGGGCGAAATGAGGCGCACCGCGCCCTAATGGCACTTTTTGAGCGCCCCACGCGTGAAGGTTGGCGCCCTTGCCTCGCGCCCGCGCCCCCGCCCCGCCCCGCGCACGCCCGCGGCCATCGACCTCGCCGTCCGTCCATCGTCAGTTGTAGGTAAGTAGACGGACATCTCGGATAACCCTTTCAATTACTAATTAACCCGATACCTCTTTGTCCGAACTGCATCATTAAGGATCATCTCAATGTCGGAACGGTACTCATATGTCATGAAGAAGTAAACAATAATTAATTTGAAATGTGCGACCTGGGCTAGCTGGTCATTTACAACTCTTTTCGACTTCTGCGAAATTTTGTTGCGAAAGGAAGAAGCGAGCCGGCACTTTTCTCGCCACCCTTCGCATGAACTTCGCCAGCATTTGCGAAGCCTTCTTCTGTACCTGCTTGAAGCTGTGTTGAACTTGAGAAAGTTCTTCCGTTGATACTTCCGTTAAATCAGTCAAACAGATTTGAACGGATATAAACCAGCCAATATTTCCGCCGCCACCAGGGGGTGGTCCTTATCAGGTTTTCTGACCACATCCATGACGGCTCCGGGGGGTCCCGGAGGGCGAAAATTTTTCCCAAATTGATGTTTCGACGGGGGTCGGGGTGAGCATCTGCCCAATGAGAATTTTGATCCCATCTAGAATCTATCTAGAATAGACCAAATTGGTCCCCGATGAGAAGACAGAGGCGGATGATCTATTTTATACAGATATATCTCTAAATAGATATGATGATGTCATACTATGACGTGGCAGGACGGGGGTCGGGGTCCTGGGGGTTGCTTTTCAGATTTCATGGGTGTGGTCAGAAAACCTGATAAGGACCACCCCCTGGCCGCCACCTTCTGACAACAACACAACCAGATAAAAATAACTTGTGGCGATCACCATGGTGCTGCCCGTTGCCCGTTGAGATGACATTTTTGTGATTAAATCATTGTTCTGGTGGACAACTTCCTTGGGTGATACTTGGATTGAAGAAAAGAGTGATTCCTGGACCATTCCACTCACATACCGTGGAGTTCGCCTATTCAAGAGCTGTCATTCAGTTTTCGGAGACAGTCCAGTTGCAGTTGCATCTTCGTAGCGTTAGATTCATCACGGTTGAGACCAATTGGGACAAATAATAATTCATGCACCACCTGCCATAATGCTGAAAAAGTCATGGACCGAACCACATAACTATCTCTCTTGCTCATCTCTCTTCTAACCAACCCATCAAATGCTACGAGGAGGCCGTGCAACAGACTATCAACACTCTACAACCACACGAATGGGCGGAGGATCCGGTGCCAATCCGAGATATTACAGCAATAGAACGGCCGCTCCGTCGTCCACCATGAATGGACCCGTCGACCGCGTGTATCACTTCACGGAGGATTCCCTCGAGGGGGCGACCACCAATCAGATATCATCATCATCACGAACTCATCCTGCTAGTAGGAAGAGCGGTCATCGAAATCGAGAACGGGTGGGGAGCAGCGGCAGCGGTGGCGGGGGGAAGGGGTCTGTCGATTATAATTCTGGTAATAGTAGCAGCTATGAAACGATTGATGGTTTGCAGCAACAGCAGCAACAGCAACAGCAGCTACCACCCCCTCCGGGACTTAAAAATGTTGGTAACTCATGTTATGCCAATGCAGCATTACAATGTCTCCTATCGACGGCACTCCCACACGCCCTTTTAGATGAGCGCAACGCACATATAATACGGAGACATTCCTTCAATCGTAAATTATTAGTGCATGGCTCCGGATCGGTAGATTCGGAGGATGGCGCAGCCTCGAAAGATTCGGCCGATGCGGGATCGACGTTTGGGAGCTGTTTGAGCGGCATGAGTGGCATTTACGATAATTGCGCTGACGAGGACGATGATATCGTATTGGCCAGGGCTATGGAGGATAATAACAGGGACGATCCATTGACGGGTCTTCGAGCCTCTCCCCCCCGCGCTTCGGCCGCTAGTAGAAGGAAACGGCTTTCCAGGAATAAGCTGAAGGATATGGACGATAACGCCACCGTCAGCAGCGGCTCGACATTATATTCCGACATGTATCAAGTCATGAAAACCCGACAACGAAAAGCGGAAAATCCAGACTCGGAGGCAGACCTGTTGTGTGCCTGGCTGACACAGGAATTGACTGGAATAACACGCGAATATACCACTCCTCCCCTGCGAACCATGGGGTTCAAGGCCGAGAAGCGCCATGCGGCCGCTGCCGCCGCCGCTAGAGCCAGGCGTGGTGCCTCCCCCACAAATTTCATTGGTGCAATCTTTGGCGGAGGTGGCGGTTCTACTTCGAATAGAAACAATACCAATATGCCACTCAATAATAATCGCGTAGTCGATCCAGGATCAATCACACGCCACGTACACAAAATATCCCCCTGCCTCCGCCCCTACCAACAGGAGGACGCACACGAATTCTTTCGATCGCTCCTCTCCTCCCTAACCATGCACGGGCAGAACGCCCGACTGTCCTCATTGTTTGACGGCCTGTTGGAAAGTTCCGTCACTTGTCAAACCTGCAAAAAGACGTCGCTCACACGGGATCGGTACATGGATCTCAGTCTGGACATTGCCGATAAGAGTGTGAACACGTTGGAGAAGGCTTTCCAGAAATTTACCGAGGATGAGACATTGAGTAATGATAACATGGTCACGTGCAATCGATGCAAGGTGAAGCGCAGTGTCACAAAGGGTCTGCGATTGGCTACCGCCCCGACCATGTTTGTTATCAACTTTAAACGATTTGCCTACGATAATTACGGAAGGTTATCACGATTGTCGAAACCGGTCCATTTCCCTCTCCGGATGGAGATTGGGGAGTACATGTCACGTGCCAATCGGGGGAAGCCCCCGCCATACACTCTCGTGGCGGTATTAGTCCATCGCGGACGATCGTGCGATTGTGGGCATTACTTTGCCTATGTGAGGAAGGGGAAGGATTGGTACCTTGCCAACGATGCCGAGGTGACCAAAGTCGAAGTGGAGGAGGTTTTGAGTGCTCAGGCATATGTACTCGTTTATGAAGTTGCGGGGATGAAGGAGAAACATAATTTTGATTGCTATTCGAGATATCACCGATCGTTGGATGAGGCAGATGAAGAATCGATGGCGGGAGGAAATGATGGAGGAGCACCCAACTCGTGGGATTTTTCATCATTGTCCAGTCTTCTTGAGGCTTGTGATGCCGGGTTGTGTGGATCTATTGCGAATGTTATGGATACTTCGGGCAGTGGTCTTGACCATAATGTTGACCCATCAGTTCAATCTACTGCATCCCAATCAGCAAGAAGTAAACATTCCTTTGAGGAGGAGGACACAGCCACCACCCCTCCTCACCAAAGCAAGGACAACAGATCACCCAAGTTAAAGCAACTGAAAACTGTTAATGGCGTGGCTGACACACCCAGACCCAAAGAACAGTTGAACCATGACAAAAAGTATTTCAAACGAGGGCGAAGTCATACACCATCTCGGCATAATAGGAATAGAGAACATCGCCAGATTGATAGAAGTCCTACTGATAGGGATGTCAATGGCATGCTTCACGATTTTGAACCCCCCAGTGAGCCCCCCCGCCGTGCCAAGAGCCTATCTCGTGTTGATAAGTCCAAGTCCAAGAAGGGCGATTCTGGGCAGAGTGGATCAAAAAATACTAGGTCCAAGCGTAGCGGAGGACAATCAAGCAGGAGACGGGATGGTTCTTCGTCAGCGCAAGTGCTGCCTCCATTGCACGAGCAACGAAGTGGGAGTAGCACACGGGGGGTGATGCATTCGTTTAGTTAGACTTACACCAATGTGGCGGTTCTATGACTATCCTTATAAATTTGGTACAGGATATAAAGTCATACAACATCAGGAACAACTATGTAGCTTGATACCTCTTGTGGTTTATACTTGTTTATCTAATCATTTCTAACAACTTGCAGCTAGCGATGCCTAGGAACATATAATGAAAGGTTATCTAATCATGCCACCCTTCGCCCAGGTTCACTGTTCGAGTCCGACTTTTCAAGTAATCCTCCATGCACAAGCGTGAGCATTATCTCAAAGTCTGCCTGCTCTTGTTGCAATGCACCTCCATTTCATACATTCTGGCTTCTGCTGTATCATACCAGTAGCTGCCGCCGAACCTCTTCCTACGCCACAGCTGCACCTACCAACACAACAGCCAGCAGGAAACGAGGCAACCCTTAACAAAACAGCAATGAATTTTTTGTCTGTTTCAACTCATCGTTTGCTTATGCCATTCACAAATGGTGTCACAAAACAGCAAGCAGAAACCCTGGAATACAGCCCAACCCTATATGAAACCATCCAAATAGCAATTTGGAAGAAGCAGTTCCTCCACTAGTTTCACTCTGCCTTTTTTCATGACCTTGTAAAATGTTCTCTATATCTATGATGAAGTTGCTTGAGCGTGAGACCATCTCAGCTAATACAATGTCATCAATGTATACTGCCCCTATGGAGGAGAAAATGAAATATCAAGAATCAGCGAACCATTTTTCAAGGAAAATAGCAAGAAATTATAAATAGTGGGAAACAACGCTCACCTTCGATAGTTGGAGGCGACGGAAGCAACGGATCCAAATTAAACACATTGTACTGATAACTAAAATCAATCACATGTCTTCCAGGAGGCAAATCCACTATCACCTCTCTCCATTCATTCACATCAACTAATTGAATATCATTAATGCCATCAATGAAAATTCCAAACATGTCAGAGGGGGGCAAGACGCTGGCTTTCACACCCAATGTCATGGTGCCACCTGCAAATGTTTCACAGGTGGAAATGGTAGCATTTGACACGGCCGGGAACGATGCTGTTCCTGATAGATCAGGACTCTTAATGGAGTACATTCCTTCATAGGTATTGCCTTTATCGATGGTCCAACTACCATCACCACTAGTTGTCCACGGAGAGATGGGGAAGCTGCCACTCTCAAAGTTTTCATACCCTCCTGCGGACATGCAAGAAAAGGATCTCGCCTCTGATGGCAATGGAAGTGTCGGGAAGGGTGTTGCAGGTGCAAAGATAGGTCCAGATGATTTCGTCGCCAACATCTCCTCGATAGGACTATTGGTCACTACCGACGGGCTTCGGTCGTGACAAATGGCTAGGAATAGCCAACCCTGATACAAGGCATTTGGCTCATTGTTATTGCACGATGGAAATTCGTCGGTAGGTTGACATCCGTACGCAATGTAAAGTTCATCATTCTCAGGGTCTGGTGCGGAAACAAGGTCGCCTGGAGTGTACTCGGAAGAAATGTCATATGCAGGAGGACATCCGTCAGGTGCTGCTGCTGGCGACTGAAGCTCACCATGACATATGCCTATGAAGGTCCAATCCGGATTCAAGATGTTTGGTTCATTGTTATTACACATTGGAAGCTCTGTACTATGTTCACACTTGTACGCTGTGTAAACATCAGGATCCGACGGATTTTGTGTTGAAACTAGATCACCGTTACTATATTCGTCAGAGTTGTCATATGCCGGAGGGCATCCGTCTGGCACAGCCCCTACTGGCTGAGTAGTGATGGCGAAAGGTGTTGGATTAGGAGTAATAGGCCTTGATTCCGTGTGCGTCACAGTTGTCGGGTTAGCTGTGTTTTGTACAGTAGACTTAACGGGCAGCGATGTAGATTTGTTGCTTGGCGATGCAGTCGTTGGGATCGGAGGTTCGGTGGGGAAAATGGCATCCGTGTTCTGAGTGAGATCTGCAGAACTGTTATCGGGGCTGTTTGTCACTGAAGTAGCAGAATCAGTTGTTTTACTGTCATCGCACACTCCAGTCAAAATCCAACCATCCAACCAAATATCTCCGCAGGTTGTTTCAGGACTGGTTGGTTCGCATTGATAAATATTGGTCACTTCTGAGTTTGGATTTGCCATCGAGACGGTATCATTTTCTTTATACTCGACAGCTGAATCATGGGTTTGAGGGCACCTTTCAAGGTCGGCGGAGGGCGTGAGAGGGGAAACGCTAGTTGAACTGCTCGTGCTATTTCCAGGGGGTTGGACACTGCTGCCGCTGCTCTCCTCTTTTGCGAGCTTTCCACTCTTTGATTGACCCTTGAAAAGTTTAGCACTCTTGCTGCTACTCTCATTTCCTGCCAGCTTTGCACTTTTGGACGTATAGACTTTTGCAGTTTTGGAATCTTTGATGCCGTTGAATTCCCTAGATGACACATAGGTGAATTCAGTGCCATCCACAGTAGAGCCACTCGTATTGCCATTTCTAATGCCATATGGCCGTGCCTGTGTTGTTACCGCGATGTCGGACGCTGATACCCTACAAGGACAATCGGCCAAGTCTTCACTCACACATCTTTTCACAAGATGGTCAAATAATTTTCCTTCGGCACAACTGAACATTGACGAAAGTTTATGATTGTCACAGAACATGTACTGCCTGCAGTTGGGCGGTAGTGGCAGGAGATTGTAGCCAATTACATTCTCGCACGGATCGATGGTCGGGGTAACGGTACAATCATACGCTCCATCGCCTGCTTGAATCCAAGAAGTATTGGGATCTGCAGCGATTGTTCTCCGCTCTTTTCTGTCATCCAACCTTCGTCTTTTTGACGCTTGGCTGTCACCCGCCAGTTGCATGCCATGGTATTTGGAGAGTAGCCGGTACAGTGTATGCTGGTCAGCGAAGCAAGAGACAGAGTAACACAGGATGCTTGCATATAATATTGCCAATTGAAACATCATGCTTGGTCATACCAATAGTGCCAATTTATTCTTGTGCTTGTGAGAAAAAGGAGCGAGGGGAGGCATCGGATTGAGCTCTCCGAGAGGGAGATGTAAGAACACAGAGACAGCAAGTTGAGCAAGTAAGTGGAAATGCTGAAATACCTTGTCCGTTCAAGAATACATCAAAGCCAAGAGGAGGAGATCAAAATTTGGCGCGTCGCCATAATTAAATAAAGGAACTAATATTCTTGGGGGCGGGAACATGTTGCCATCTGATAGCATCCATCAGATCCATACTAGCGTTACTTCGTTATTCTTTTATGCCATCACTCGCGCCCGCAGGTGTTCCAACAAGTTGGAACAGCATTGCCTCCGCTGTCCGCTGCAGGTCCGCTGTCCTCTTCTCCCTCTGACCGTCTAGCTATCAAATATGGATGATTCTCCCGACGATACCGATATTATCAGCCTCGATGTTCGCGGCCAATCTTTCTTCGTGTCATTATCAACCCTCCTCTCTGCCAATGACGGATGTTCCTATTTCAGCGCCCGATTCCGCCCTGATAGTATGTTCGATGCAGGCCTAATTCGAGTTGATGAACAGGGACGTAACGTTTATGAGTTGGATCGGGACCCCTCCCTCTTTCGACACGTGATGCATTTTTTGGAAACGAATTCATTGCCAGAGGAGATTGGTAGTTGGGCTAGGAATAAGAGTCTTTGGAATGGTTTGAGAGAAGAGGCGGGATTTTTTGGATTGGACGGGTTAATGCGGTTATTGCAAATTACGTTTAGCTGTTCGCCCGAGGATGAAGATGGTCTCAAAAACAAGGGAATTTTATACTGGCTTGGTACGAAGAAGGGGACCATGAGGTAAGCGGTCATCCCCCCAAAGTTTTGCTTGTGAAACCCAGTCAACTGAGTCTGACGCGAGTTGTAATGTGCTCTCCACTCCCTCCTTACCTCTGGATTTCTGGCTCCCTAAGTTACCTCAATCCTTTTGAGCGGGGAGCAGTGGGGCTCGAGAGTTGCTATGAGTGCTATGACGATGAATACTACGAGGGTCCGGATGAGACTACTGAAAAGGGATATTTTTTCCAGTACCGACCAAATGAGGAAGGCAAGAGTCTCACAAAAATCGCAAGGAAAGGTGGTACTGACATTGAAAGGGGATTAGGGGGGTCATCTGGAAACAATAAAGATGTCACGTATGATGATCTCATGAACAGCGACGGCGAAGATGCGAAAAAAAATCGCCGCTATGTCTTCGGGGGTGGACTGGGGTCGTTCATTTTTAGTGGCTGTGATGCCTGCCGCACAGGAATTGCAGGAGAAGATCCGACAGTTATATCATTCAAGAACGGGCTTGCAATATCACCAACTCACTATTCAATTCGCAACGCTGGCTGTTATGGAATGTCTGGCGATTGGGACTTCTCTGGCTCTGTTGATGGCGGTAAAACCTGGATGACTCTTCATAGACAGAGGGGTAGAACTCCTCTGTATGGAGGGTTGTCTGGGGGTAGTGATGCAGATCGTCACGAAGGATATACCAAGCTTAGGGATTACGTGCGAAGCTTCGAAGGAACCGAGGCGAGGGAGGAGGCAGTGTGTGATTATATGGAACAGCATCAACGTCACACCTTCAAGCTCCACTGTCCATCTGCAGATTTCTTTACTCACTTTCGATTGATCAGTGTTCAGATGTATACTTACGATGAGAGGAAGGAGTTTTGTCTCCACGGAATTGGATTTGAGATTTGGGGAGACGTCCGTGACGAGTTATTGGGTGGCCAGCCCTCGGATAGCATCTTCGCTAGGATCGACGAGCTCGAATCGCAAACATCGGAACTCCGAGTTCAGAACAAAAAGCTTGAGTCTCGTGTGAAGCAACTTGAGAGCAAACTAAAGAGTCAAGGAGATTGAATAGTGGTATTTTCACTACGTTTTGGAAACGAAGGAAGCACGCACATACATGCTAGCAGAAAAGGTTGCTGCCATTCTCTGAATTCTATTTGGTTATTCTATACAATATAATCTTTCTATAAGTCACAACTCTTCATCATCTTCAGCACTATTCTCTGAGCTTTCAGCAAAGCTTCCCTTTGGAACTGTGGAGCAACTTTGTTAAGAATAATGTGTTGCTCCATCTCTTGCCCAAATCATGATGAGTTATCCACATCTACTATTCCATATTCTAGCACAAAGGTCAGACAAAGATTACATAACGACAGTAAAAAAGAAAAGAGTGCGGCAAAAAGCTGAAGTGATGAGCATAAAAGACTTCTAGACATATAACTTCTTTGCAGTCGCATCCTGCTCTTTTGCTTCATTGTCACAACTAGCTCTCATGCCTCCTCATTGCTCTTTCTCTTTCCCCAATCTATCAAAGCTTTCTCCACAAGTTCAACACTCTCTGTATACCCACGAATCTTTGCCAAATCCAAAGCGGATTCGACATAACTTTTCCTCAATGTGACATATACCCGCAGTCTGTGGTTGCTCTACACTTACAGTCTCCGTCTGCTGAGTACTGGGTGCATCTGGCCGACGAAACGGTTTCGCCCATAGGTAACCGCGCATGGAGAAAAAGCTAAGTAAAGTAGCCCCAATTGTAATCTATCTCTATCCGACGCCTATCCACTATCTCTAGAGAGTCGAATAAAAATGAAGATGAATCGTGCGCCGCCATGAACTTTATGAGTAGCTCCAATCAAGTAAAAAACATCAAACTAGATGAATTAGCGAAATGAAAATAGTAATGTTATGTGTAGGTTGAAGTTGATTGATCGTAACAAAGAAGTGAACTTAATTTTTATTTATCGTGACCCTTTGAAAACATAAAGTGGTGATTGAGTGATATAAAGTTTGCCACAGCGATACGACATGTTGTATCAATGTTCCTACTACAAATACAGGAGAAGTACAGCTGCAAGTCAGTATCTTTGTAATACTATTCTCACAGCTTTGGCGTCAGAGTATTGAACAAGCAGAGCATATGGCATTCAATATATTTGTGACAAAAAAACATATAAGGATCATTATTCCAATCACAAGCTGGGAGAATGCGTGGGGCTAGTTGGTGGGTTCTGTGAAGATGTACCATATGGGTCAAGTGGATCATGATGCATGAGTTTTGGTGACAAAGAAATTATAAGTAACAAATATCGTCGACTCACGAGACTTTGAATAGCTCAAACTCATCTCTGGCGCCCAGTTGATTGGCTCTTCGTTGAAGTCGTAGAGCTGATCTTCCGCGGCGATCACAGGAGTGATGTGGCTGATTTTACTCTTGCTGGCGGAGCCCTTGTTGTCCTTGTTTCCATTGGTACCACCTTTTTTACTGTTGCTATCGCTGCTGCTGCCGCCCTTTTTGCTTCCGCTTCCGCTTCCGCTTCCGCTTCCGCTTCCGCTTCCGCTTCCGCTTCCGCTGCCGCTGTCACCCTTTTTGCTTCCGCTTCCGCTTCCGCTTCCGCTGCCGCCCTTCTTGGTGGTACCCTTATTCTTGTTGCCATCCTTGCTGTCCTTGTTACCACCTTTTTTACTGTTGCTATCCTTTGTGGGAACCTTATTGCCATCCTTGCTGTCCTTGTTACCACCTTTTTTACTGTTGCCATTCTTGGTGGTACCCTTATTCTTCTCCTTTGACTTGTCCTTTGACTTGTTCTTCTTGTTCCCCTTTTTGTCCCCCTTCTTGTTCTCCTTTGACTTGTCCTTTGACTTGTTCTTCTTGTTCCCCTTCTTGTTCTCCTTTGACTTGTTCTTCTTGTTCTCCTTCTTCTTCTCCTTTGACTTGTCCTTCGACTTCAACTTCATCATGGAGGAACCTGTTGAACACTTGAGCAATCGTTGTTTCGTCTGTTGTTGGATTTCCTGAAAATGGAGGTGCATCAAAACGTTTTTGTGAGAATACATACGAAACAAATCCATATGCCACATACTATATCAACGGGGGTGTTCGACATTTTCCTCTCCCGCATATGTAAGGTACTCACTCTAGTGAAATCAGGCGTGCCCACTGACGGCCTCGTATACTTGGCGTCACCACGCAATGCCCTCCTTCGAAGAACTGGCTCATGGTCAATAATATGACTGATTCTCGAAGATCCATTGCCAATCAATTTCCTCTTGCTACTCCCGCTCTTATTACTTCCGCCAGACTTTGTACTCAAGACACTACCACTCCCAGAAACACTACCCTTACTACCACCTCCTCCATTCTTCTTGCTAAAAATAGAAGCACTGCTGCTACCCGAATAGCTGCCGCTGCCCGAATAGCCACTGCCCATCGAATTACCACTGCCCCCCTTCTTGGTGCTACCTGAATAGCTGCCGCTACCCGAATAGCCGCTACCCATCGAATAGCCGCTGCCCATCGAATTACCGCTTCCACCCTTCTTGGTGCTACCTGAATAGCCGCTGCCCACCGAATAGCCGCTGCCCATCGAATAGCCGCTGCTTGTACCCTTGGCCGAGTACGGAATCATAGGCTCCTCACAATCGTCATACGACATGTATTCCCAATCAACCCCTTCAGCACCCCAATCATCGCCGATAAATCCCATCCTTGAACTAACACCAGTGACCTTTACGTTGCCCGATCCAACGGATATGCCAAAAGCAATGGCGGCTACGTGCGTGATTAGAATGAATGCGGAGACCATGAGACATTTCTTTCTCGACTTCTTCTCCTTCTCTGGGATGTTGGCGGTGATGCTGCCGTTGTCGTCGTCGCCTTGGTTTTCGTCTTGGTTTTCGCCCTCCTCTTCCTCTTGACGACGTGATGGAAAGATCTTCGAGAACAAGCTCGTCCATTTCTTCGGAGGTGGCGATACAACAGCACCATCTCCGCTATTGACGCTCTTCGCGTCCATCGCCGTCGCTGTTCCATCGTACGACATACCCTCCTCCAATTCCCATTCCTGGCCTATCTGGGATGGCATGCTGAGGCCTGTTGTCACAGTACGTCCTCCATCGTCATCTTTTTTCGTGATGGGAAACAAGGAACAACAGTCGACGCTACAATCGTCGTTGTAGATGCCGCCACGTTGGCCTTCGTCGTCGACGTAGGTGTCGTGGTGATTATAGTCGTTCTTGCTCATTTTGGACTTCGCCTGATTGGATGTGGTGACGAGTGTTGATATATGCTATGCTGAAGAAGTGGTTGTCTACTGATTTGTGGAGCTGAGGTTTGCTGTTTTTGTTTTCAAAGAGCTTGTGTGAGGTTGAGGGCATGATTGGAGTATGTGGCGTGCAGGTAGCGTACACCATTCAACTATGGTACAATGTCCCAGCGCATGATGCCGATGTCATTGTGCACCTCCAACTTAATGTGAAGGGATATGTCCTCGGCGACCCCCATCAATTCAACTGCCTATTCCAAAGCATGATGCACGTGTGTACGAAGGGGGCCGGGCAAAGCTAGTCCAACGCAGTTCGATCAACATGGCACATGACATTTTTTGTGAGTCCATCATAGGTATTCATGGCGGTATGTATCACCACCAATAATCTGAGTAAAAAGGCGGTCGATAGATGATCCGTCTCACTATGGAGGTTTTTGATCAACTCCCAACAAAAGGTATCTATCTATCGTATCTCTTAGCGCTGGATCCAGTATCTTACCCCACTTTCTCGTGCCATATCCTCAACGGCTCCACTAAAACGGAAGTTATTGCCAGAATCGGGCCAGTATTCACTTAGGAATAAGTATCTATCCGGTAGATATTGAAAATCTCAATTTGACTTCATGCCAACATTTTGAAAGATGACTGGACAACACCGACCATACACCCTTCTTTTTTTGATCTCTAGAGAGATGGGTGTATGTAGATAAGTTGGCGGGTCCTACCCTAATCACCGATTCTCTGTTAATATCAAAATAATAACTACAAAAATTGAGAGCCTTTGTTTAAACATAACATCCAGCATGAAACGAAGTAACCATATAAACTGACAGCAATGAAATCTTGACTGTTTCAAAGCTTATGCCATTCACAAATAATGGTGCCACAAAACAGCAAGCAGAAACCCTGGAGAATACAACATCCAAATAGCAATCTGGAAGGAACAGTCCCTCCACTAGTTTCACTCTGCATTTTTCAACACCTCGTAAAATGTTTTATTTATATATCTATATGGAGGAAGTTGCCTGAGCGTGAGACTCTATCTCAGCTAATACAATGTCAGTTAATACAATGCCATCAATGTATACTGCCCCTATGAAGGAGAAAATGAAATATCAAAAATCAGCGAACCATTTTTCAAGGAGAATATCGTAGCAAGAAATTATGAGTAGCAGGAACCAGATCTCATCTTCTAAATCTAAAGTTGGATGCAACGATTTGCAGATAACTAAAATCAATCACATGTCTTCCAGGAGGCACATCCACTATCTCACCTCTCTCCATTCATTTACATCAAACAATTGCATAAAGTTAACTCCATCAATAAAAATTCCAAATATGTCAGAGGAAGAGGGGGGCAAGACGCTGGCTTTCACACCCAATGTCATTGTACCAACCACAAATCTTTCACAGAGGAAATGGTCACATTTGACACGGCCGGGAATGTTGCTGTTCCTGATAGATCAGGACTCTTGATGGAGTTCATTCCTTCATAGGTATTGCCTTCATCGATGATCCAACTACCATCACCACCAGTTGCCCACGGAGAGATGGGTAAAAGTTGCCACTATCAAAGTTTTCATACCCTCGTGCAGCAGATAGCAAGATTCGGGACATGTGAATAAAAGAGGTCGGAGATATGAATAGGAACTAATATTTGTTATGGCGGGAGCATGATGGATAGTCGGCTTTTCACCACCCTCTCTCTCTCTCTCTAGAGAGAGAGAGAGAGAGCATAACAGCATACCGAATCTGTCTCCACCACTTCGTCAACTCTCGCTTCCAACCCATCCCAGGGCCTCACCTCCCTTTCGTTCCACGTTCCCCCTAGCAAGCTATCGCACAGGCTGAAGAATGAATTATTTCTTTAACCAACCATGTAGACCCAGACCTCGATCCATATTTCATTCGCAGCGCTTTTATGCAAGCCGTCAACACCCGACTTCTCCACGCAGTCCCGTCGCCAACAATTCATCATACCATCGCAATCAAAAGCGAGGCGGTAGCAGTGGCAACGACGTTCCTCCTTATATCATTTATGGATTTGCTTTACCCGTCACTGGCATCACTGCAGCTTCCGTCTACGCCTACTATAGCTGTCTCGATAATGCCCCGTACACTAATCAACGCCGTTTCATTGCCACAAGTCCTTGGTTTCTGATTACCCAAATGATTACCTTCCCCGCGGCCAGCTTGAGGGTAA
>JALLBF010000385.1:0-10179 GCA_036939945.1 Thalassiosira sp. AJA248-18
TATTATGACACCATATCCCCCGCGGGAAATCTTTTGATGGTATGGTACCATACCTACTCTCAGAAAGTTGTAACCAATTCTGACCAATTCTCATTTTATGGTAGTACACTCTGTTTCATGTACAAATTAAATGTTTTGCCTGGGATTGTTTAGAACGTAAATTACAACGATTAGCTTTAGAGGTTCGTTTATCCGACTAGATGGTTGCTTTACAGAAATCGATAAAAGGGGTTTCGTGTCTGCATTAGTCAAAATCCAAGAAGATTGTTACAGCCTTGCGTTGATCGAGAATGCTCTCTTGATTGTCAAGGTTTTCAATCTTGCCGCTGCTTTGTTGGAGTGACATGGGGCACAATAGTGAATTGAGCAAAAAAATTGTACCGCGGAACATTTTCAGTTAACCAAACTAATTGCTTGAAAAGACATCGGTCTCATTGTAAAGCAATTCTTGAGGAAAGTTCTTGTGCATTGGCAAAACCTTGTCCATATCTGGACCAGTAGCATTAACACCAAACCACTCAGCTAAGGGCTTCCACATGGCATCCCAAGGAGCCGTTGGGATCATTCTTCCCCTGCTCAAGGCAATCCCTTCTGCGTCGCCTTCCTCGAAGTCACTTGGGTACTGACCTAGTACTTGGCCGCCTTTCACGGCCCCTCCAAACATGAAATGATGTCCACCCCAGGCATGGTCAGTTCCATTTCCCGTGTTGGGATCGAGAGTGCGAGCAAACTCAGAAAACTGGACCACGACCGTGTTTCCCCATAGATCCAAATTCTCAAGCTCGTCTACAAATGCTGCAAGAGCAGCATTGATTTGGTCAAAGTTGTCATTCAAGTTTTCGTAGACATCCGCTAACGGTGACAGGGGGGTGGGGATAGCAAGGGTGAGTGAAACGAGCGAAGGATCACGAGGAAAGAACATCTAATGATAATAGAACCTCTTGTTCCACTCACCATGAGTATCATATCCTCCATCCTCGGTGTAGAATATATCTCTCTTGGATCCTCGGGCCTCCCGGGTTTGCATGATGCGAGTGATCATCTCAAACTGGTCTGCGGTGCGACTGCTTGGGAAGATGGTAGTCACTGATGTGGCATCAACCTCCTGCTTCAGCAATGCTTGCTTGGCTAAAGACTGAGTGAGCTTGGACGACCAGGTCTCAGCATGAAATCCACTGTCGTTAGTGGTGCTATTGTTGAGGGTATTGATTATTTCATTCATGTTGCTAATAGTTGGGTCTCTATTGAACTCAGAGAGCCCACTACTGCTTACAATAAACTGAGATGGCCCTTGACCTGCTTCCCCGGTTAATAATGCTTGCTGTCCATCTATGGAAAAAGAATTCGATGGAATTCCAGCTTGAGTGAGCACATCTGCAAGTCTACCTCCCACCCCTGTGTGAAATAGACACCAATAAGGCCGAAAAAATGTTAGACTTGTTGTGGGTAGACACAGTGTCATGGATAAAACAACATAAGGCTTCAACCTACCTGTACCACCAAATTCGTTGTAAAGGTCGTCCCTCTTTGCTTCAAGAGTCATGGCGTTGTGGGCAAAGAGCTGCACTGGAGTTTCACCGTTGTAGTCATCAACAGTAACAGGCTTGGCAAGCAATCCAGCGTTGGCAATGAAGTTTAGCTTTCCTAGGTCGTACAGCTCCTTCAGCTGTGGCAGCTTTTGATGAATTCCAAAAGATGTGCAGGGCTGTGCGAGATTGTTTGCAGGAATTTCCAGCATTTCCAGCAGGAGAAGACCGACTCCTCCAGCAGCTTCACTTTTGCCGCGACTGATCCTGTACCTTTCATACACATCAATCGGTGAGCATGTATGAGGGGCAAGCATGTTGTATGAGTCCAACCCTCCTGCCAAGTAGAAATACACGATGGCCTTGTACTCTTCTGTGCTAGTCTCTCCACCAGTGTCTGTGATTCTGTCTTCGCCGCTCTGTGTAACAGTGTTTGTGCTGTGGAATTCTCCAGTTGTAACAATAAGCTGCTGCATACATCTAGTCTTGCTTGGCTGGTCAGGCTCGGATGAGCATGCATCCACAATAATATTGATATTATCTTGACTCAAACGTCCTGCAGTCAAGAGAAGTGCCAGGTCGGCAGCGTTTTCGTAGTCATCCGCGCCACTTGGCTCATAGAAGAGATGCCCAAAGGACCTTTGGTATTGACCATCATCATTACAGTTGCCGTAGCCGGGGTATGTAGAAAAGCCGTTGTGGCAGTCGGAGAGACCGTACTTGATCATGGAAAACATGCCGTTCAAAAGAGCTACTACATTTGGCATTGTCACCAACGCGCTTTCTGGCGAAACCAGTTTTGCCGCAAGGTTGGGCCCAGAGTCAGGAACATACTCAGGTAACATATAAGAGAAGACTGTTGGGAACTCATAAGGTCTTGAGAGAAAGAAGTGCATGTTGTGTGAGTAAAAACCAAAAAGAGCTATCAGAAAATCATGACATATTCTTCATTGTCTCACCCATGGCCAATCTTCTCATCAATTTCCCAAAGTTTGGTATGATAATTTGTCTGTAACGGAGCGCCTTCCAGGTTAGTAGGAATCGAAGTTTGATATTCCATACTTCTCATGAGATTGGTTACTTTTAGCATAGGCTCCTGTTCGGCGATGGCATTGTAAAAAAATTACAGGTAAGTAAGAAAGTATCACACATTGACCGTTGAAGGGGGGAAATGCCAGACCCCTCTACTAACCTTGATACTTCCATAGCTTGGATCACTTGAGATAGCCACTTCAGTGGCTTCCCTGTCGAGGATTATCGACGCAGCCATAGCCTCTAGGCTTCCATACTTGCCACTTCCAAATGTTTCAGATGCAGAAGTGTAGAGCCCAGTTCGGAATGCATCCACGCAGCTGGACACAAACCTTGGAGATGGGTTGGAAAATGAGAATCTCTGCATTATACGGACGCACATAAATGGTGCGACGTTGTCTTGGAAAAAGTAATGATCAAGAACTGCATCAGTTTCATATTGTGCATCTCTCAAATTTCGTTCACCAAGTCCGCCAGGGTGGTTGTCAGGGATTAGGCTCATGAAATGGGGCGGATTGCGGAAAGAAGATAGGGATGTGGATGTTGGCAGCCCTTCAACTTTCAGGTGATCAATGTTTGGACCGCGAATGTAGTCAGGGGGGAGCTGCACACGAATAGAATTTTGCCCGGCTAAAAACAAGATGCAATTTGTCAGTACCAAACCATAAATAACATAATCATGATTTCATTATTGTTACTCACCATTGAGATTGACTTCAAGAGGTTCAGAATAGTGCCAATCATCGGTCCATCCCCCAGTTGGGAGCAAGGTAAATCCATTATCAAAGTCATTGACATCCACACAGTAACCATACCAATGGAGTTTTGTGCCATTGCAGCCAGGGACGGCTTCGTAATGGTTTGGTTCAATACAGTACAATCCATCACCGCAATGATCATCATAGGAGCTGCAGCGACCATCACAGCGCTGTAGGGGCAAGTGTTCTGGGCCTTGGTTATCAATACTGTTAAATGGCAAGACAGGATTTGGGTTCGCAGGCGGATTTAATACTTCTTGGGTGTTCACAAAGACGTTCAAAGGCCGTGGAGTATAATGGTTTGCGTATCTCAACGAAATCAAATACGGTCCTGCTGCATCGACGTCCACAGTCCACTCAATAAAAGTTGTTTCGTTGCCATAAAAGCCCTCCACGTAGAAGCCTCCGGTAGCAGATTTTGTGTTGTTCTTTATATTCTGGCGGTGAAAGAGTATGGAGAGAAAGAAGGATGGAAGTTTAGTACGGATTCTAAAAGAGACAATGTGGCCCCGCTTCTGGCTAAACTCACAGCGTTGTTAATTGTGGCGTCTTCTGCTTCGTAGATTTGAGGTGTCGTTGCCCATCCTGCAAGACTAACCGTCGAGAGCGTATTCTTCAAGAAAATAGTTCGACCTTTGTCTTCGATTTGAAATACAGTGCTGGTATCAACGTTGCCTCCTACCACGTGGACTGTCACACCATTGCCTAGGACGGTCTCGGTGCTGCCGTCACCGTCCTGAGGAGCGAGCGCTCCTATAAATAGTTGAGACATGACGTCATCTTTGGAGACACTATTGATATCAGCAAAGACCACACTTTCTGTCACGGTCGTTTTGCACAAGCAGCTTGGGACAGTGTGAATGAAAGGAAGAAGAGATGAGCGCCAGAGTTAACACATCCACATCATCATAATGACTAACGAAGCGTTTGCAACCTTCACCCGAATACTTACCTCCCATCAGTCAACGATCTGCAATTATTGACCGCACAGGTGTTCGCCTCGCTGTCTCCTGGGTATGACCCACCGTTCCAAAATACTCGAAACCCTTGAAAAGTGGAGATACAAAGAAGGTTCACCGTGAGACAATAGGAAGAAGTACTGATTGATTATTCAAGACAAGTACAGCCAACTTACAGTTGAGTGTGTTTTCTTCTTCGACAAGCCATGGGATGGAATCTTCATATGTAATCATGGCGTCATGGACAATTGCAATGTATCCCTCTCTAAAACACCAGGCAGGAAAACACATCATGTGAGATGGAAAGTCGTTAGCGAAATGCAAACAAAGAAACACAACTAGCTACTCACGAATTTACTTTCACATTGATACCGCAATCTCTGTTCGTCCAGTGGTATCCTTTCCGCCACCAATCGATAGAGGCCGAATTGTGGAGGCAGAGATCTTTGCCGTAGGCAACACATCGATTTCGCGCAGTGGCCCACGTCATTCGCTCCCCTTCGTATAGGTATGTAACATTCGACTCCATTTTCGCCCTTTGAACTTCCTGGGATCGATCTTCCCTGCAGCAGGCCTCACGGGCATGGGCAAGGTCTGTGTTCGCGCACATTTGGGCCTGTCGCCAATCGCGGAAATTAATCTGCTTGCCGTTGTCGAAGAAGGCCAGTTGAACGCAGGGCCGTTCGACAAACTCGTAGTACACCGACCCAAGCTTCACTACACGAAGAGTGTCGACGTCACATTCAAATGTGCCAGGGGTACAGATAAGGTCGCTTTCCAGCTCGACAAAAACTTCGTAGTTGCCGCCATTGTGCAGCCTCTCATAGAGTGCCGAAGATGGACTGAGCTCAACTCTCAAAATATCATTGATGGAATCATCCGCGAAATGGGACGGATCTTTCATGAGCTCCGGGGATGACTTTCCGCCCAGGAGACGGTAACCAGCTCCCTTCTTGAGGAATGACTGGGCCGGCAGGTCCTTGCACAGCAAATAGCCATCTAAAAACAACAGAGAAGGACACAACAGGTGAGTGGTTAAAATTACTTTAGCAACAAAAATGAAGCTTTGGGTGATGTCTTACCGCCAATGAATCCTTGGTTAAGGTGGGATTTGGGGAAAGGGTCGCGCCAGTCGGGGATGATCCGCATGGGGTCCAACCTGTTATCGGACGTGCCAGTCCGTGATTCCTCGTAGTTGCCACGGGCAGCGATACGATCAAAGCCTGTCCATGCCCTTGCAAATGATTCGATATTTTCGTTTGTGTAAGTCTCAAGGGGGTTGCCCGTCGCAGGGTCGATCACAGGAGTGCCATCATCATTCAGCTTTACGAGTCCAACTGTTCAAGGTTGAGGCAATGCATCAGCACATGTTTGTTAGTGTATAGCGAATCAAAATGGTGGAGCACATGTGAGATACACATGACAGAGTTTGACAACTCACTGCTGAACAACTGCATGATCTCTCTGGCATAATTCTCATCTGCTCTGGAGATCCTCTTGTCCTCGTCCTCATACACATAACTGTGAGATTTTGACCTGAGATAAGATAGATGCTCAGCCATCAAAGGAGAATAGCTGGCCCTGTGCGGAGAACGGGAGAAGTGAGCTGTGATCAAGTCATGCAACGATAGTGAACAAGTGTTTATGTACCAGCGAGCACAAATCTTACTCGGCAAGGATGTCGCGATAGTTTCCAAAAGCATGCTTGACGAGTATGTCGTAGTAGTTCGTGTAAATTTCGGTACGGTCATATGCGTCAATGTTGATAGGGACAGTCGTCACAATCTGAGCCAAGGCCCAGGCCATTCGCTGCCGGAGTTGATCTTGCTCGTAAAGCGCTATTTCCGTCCAAGCCACCTGCTTCTGATTATTATGCAGATCTGAGGAAGAGGTAGTATGCTCGTTGCTTCGGATATCAAACGTTTCTCCTAACGTAGGGTTGTTTCCAACTTCACCAATCGATCCACAAACAATGACGCCTCCATCTATAACACTCGGGGGGGTAGCCCCAAATTTCTGAGCGATTGCATCGGTCTTGAGGTCGCTGGGAAGGTCACGATATGTTATACTATCACCGAGTCTGGTCACATACACGACGTTGGGGGCAACGGCCTTGATGTACCAACGGGTCATGGGGTGCTCTGGAATTCCCCGCGTAGCCTATTAGACGAAAGAAAGTCGTGTACAATTGGGGTTAGACAGAGTGGTTGACAAGATTGTGCTGTTTGTGGCATCTACCATTGTGAAGCTGGCATGTTATAATTCACGAGGTTCTTTTTCGAAAACTTACGTTCCCGTTGAAGGGGAAATCGAGATACCAGCCTTCATTGTCTTCCCAACCTTCTGCCCACTTTTGAATGTTGTATGCGCCGCCTGGGTGGTTGAGAACCCAGCCACTAAAGTCGTACACATTGAGGTGGTCAGGATGCACGTGGGTGTAGCAATCTGAACCGACTTGGATTTGGATGTTGATCTTGCTTGTAGTCTCATCAGTGGAGTCACATGCAAGAGTACGAGATACATCCTTGACAAATTCATTTGCATCGGTCGATGCGGAGATTGCAGTTTCCAATGCCGCATTGGTACCCGTTTCAAGTTCGGTAGGTGCAGAACAAGTAGTGTTGAGCTCGAATGTCCATCGGGACACAGTCTTCTGGCATGCATGCTCGCTAATGTCTTCCATAACAAGGCCTCGAATGGCATAGACGTATTTCTCGTCTAGTTTGTAGAATTCCAGCACATTGGACGTACTCAATAAAATCACCACCTCTCCAACCGGATCAGTTGCAGAACAGGCCGTGCTTTCAGTGCTCAAAAAGCACGTGTCCTTGTTGATGAACGAACGTGGGACATTGGAGCACTTCAAGTGCTCATTTGTTTGGACAAATAGCTCGCCACCGCCATCACTCAATACACTGGTTGTCATATCGTTTTGGGCGGCATTGACGGATGGGCCGTTGTCTTCGAGTAGAATGGTAGGAGACCATTGAATCCACTCGCCGCTTGGAAGGATACCAAAAATGGGAGCATCATTTTCCTCTGCGAAGGGCGGGACGTTGTCGCAGACGGGTCCCGAAAATCCATTGGTAAGGAGCATCTCTTGACCTTCACGGATGGGATAAGAAAAGAGATCGGAAGAGGTGTTCACGAAAGTGTCGTTCTCCGCGAAGGTAAATACGTTTACGTCTGGTGGCAGTACCTGTTCGTATCCAGTAAAGTCAATGGTGGGCTATAACAAATATGAGAGAGAAGAGATTATGTTAGTCTGTGGTTTTGTTGTCTACGAAATGCGATGTAAGAGCTTACGTTTCCAATGTCCAAAAACGTGTTTGTGCCGTTAAGGTCCACCCGGAAGTATCCAATATTATAAAGATACAAGTCACCCATCGGTGGCTCAGGATAGTATGTGAATGTGGTGTTTGTTTCGTTCGTAAACTGACACGGCCAGCTTTCGAGACAATGAATGCCATTCTTGGCAATGGCACGCGGCCAACCATTGGCTAAAATGAATAATGTATTAAAGACGAGGAATGAGTGTTTGATGCGTGTAACAAGACAAGATCACACAATGCAGTGACTCGCAAACAAACTCACTCTTCAAGACCATGGCAGGAGGCTTTCCTACACGCAAATGATCGACGTTTGGCCCGTCACTTTGATCAACCGCGATCAACTTAATAGTATTCGACCCGGAATTAAGCTGCACGTCGACGAGGTCAGAATACATCCAATACCTCCAACTGTCTGTAAACACAAAGTCATATACCCCCGCAATCATGACATCATTTACCCAGAGTTGGCATGGCCAGTTACCATTGTAAGCGCTGCTGCCCATGGCAAAGCGGAAGGATATGGGGTATGTGCCGCCTTCGGCCATGACGACTTCAAATTCGACGTAATCGTCCGTCCGTTGCATATCATAATATCCAATGCCAGAGAAGCCAGGGTTGTCGCTCCTGAACGACCCAGAGCCGTGGCTATTCACATCATTGTCTCTGTCAGCCTCGTAAATAGTGTAGACCAAATTGGCCTCCTCTGGCACCGTCTCGTATTGCGTGTAAATGTACTGACCCGTAATGGTATTGAAGCGATCCTGACGGATGTACGAATACTTTCTCCATTTGGAGTTGGGGCTGCATGGATGATCAGAACGGGCGGGCATCGCAGTCGCATCCCACTTGGAGTTGGTACGTTTGCGCCAGTATTCGCGGTGACTTGTGGCGGGCAAATCCATTTGTGCTCGGACGTACTGGGCACGCTTGGCGGCTCCCCAGGATCCTTCCAAGGCGTCAATTTCGGACTTCTTCGGACCGAAGGTTGCCAGCTCCAAAAACTTGGCAATTTCTAGTTGAGTGCGATTACCCATGGTACCGTTCTTCGAGAGTATTACGTATTCATCGCTGGGATCTTGGGGGTCGGGCAGCAAAATGTTCGTGGCGTTGACATCATCGGCGGGTGAGGCGAGAGGTCCTGGCGCCGGCTCCCAATTTTGACCGTTGTATGACCTAGCCAATGGGATGAGATCCCCAGACTGTTTGCGGAGGAAGATTCCGCAGAATGCATTGTCAGCGGCAACGGGGACTGACTTGAATCCAGAGCTCACAATCGCCATGGGATCTCCTACAACAGGACAGTCAACAACTTGTATAGTAGGTGAGGTCGTAGGTTGTTGGGTCGGAGCGTTGGTCGGTGACTTTGAGGGTGAGAGCGTTGGTGGGTGACTTGGCGACTTTGAGGGCTGTCGCATAAATATAAATAATGCGAGTGAGAAAACAAACATAAATAATGAGAGTGAGAAAACAAACATTTTTTTCAGTGTATGGGGAGAATGGCGGTTGCAAGCCCCCCCGCCCCCCTTGCCATCGCTCTTTTGTGTTCCTCTCCAATGCATCATGCATCCGTGTTCCACTATCGTGTGTCTTTTCAAAAAGAATTCCTAGGAATCTTTTTTTTAAGAATGCACGAAGCTTGGAGGATCGTGGGCAGCGCGCGCGAAAGAGCGAGGGCACAGACGACTGGAGCCCGCCCCCTCGTGTTATGTTGCTAGAGTCACACCCCAGTCTCCCCATGGAAGGGACAATAATATATGTATTTACATCAACAACTAATTGCAACTAAGCAGTTTGACATGGAATCATGGCCGCAATCATTTCACAAGAGAGGTCTACCAAGCCTTACCTGATCTGTTGGGCTGGAGGATGGGGAATTTGTTGGAGAATTTGATGGAGAATTTGTTGGAGAATTTGATGGAGAATTTGTTGGAGAATTTGTGGGCTTTGAAGTAAGCGGGGGGGTAGAAATGATAGAAGTCAGTAGAAAGCGAAAATGTGAGTTCGGCAATGTAGTATTTGTTAGAGAAATTAAGTCAGAGTGTAAATCATTGAATATAGAAAATGAAAACAATCTTACGAGAGTAGAAGAAATTGTAACAGTTGCAGTGGTCGGAGTATGTGTTATAGCTCTGGCGAGGGAGTCAACACAGGCCTTGGAAAATTGACCAGAATAGGCGGATGCACAACAAAGCTCCCCGGTATCATATCTTGGTCGATCGTTGATGTTGTTATAGGGAAGAGGGAGCTTATTGGAGCACCCAGATTGGTCCCAGGCAGTCTCATACATTGGATACCAAAAGTCAGCTTCACGAGCGGAGTTAGTGGGGGAAGAAGTGGGTGGATTGGGGAGCATGGAGATGCATTTTCCTGTTTAATCATTGATTGATTTGCGGTGTTTGGTGAGAAATGAGAAATGAGAAGGGTGTTTTAAATGCAGGTTTCATATTGGTATCATTGAAGAACGTTGACCCACCTGACTTTTGCCCAGCATACTGGGCAGCACAACAAAGCACTGCAGTATCATATCTTGGTCGATCGTTGATGTTGTTATAGGGAAGAGGGAGCTTATTGG
>JALLBF010000386.1:0-10241 GCA_036939945.1 Thalassiosira sp. AJA248-18
ATGGAAAATGAGGATGAGGGAAAATGGTGATGACGAGGAACGTCGAAAGACATGTGTAATGTCAGCACATGCCATTTTTGGCGCGTCATTGTAGAAAGATTGTGGAGTTGTGGAGTTGTGGAGACAACAGTTTGATGGCCGCACAGATATCATATCCGGTGGAGGACAGACGAATAGCGAATAGATCTTATCCTTATCTCCATCGTCCCCGCCATTTTGACTGCATCGGTATTTATTTCTGATCTTTTTACTTTCTGCTGGCCGGCTCAAGGCTCAAATCTACGCTCTCGTAGTTATTTAACTTGTTGCATTCGTGGTTGATGAAGACCATTAATTCTCTTGAGCAATACTATGAGGCTTTTAACGCATAATTTCCTCAAGTCCAATGTCAAAGGGTACGTCAAAATTGTGCCGGTGCGGGGAGGGGGGGGGGCATGAATGCATAATGGTATGATACGGGGGAGGCACATCACAGAATGATTTGTGTATTGTTATTTTGAACTAGAAGTATGCACCAGCTGATCTCAACCTTTTTCATTTCTTCCCATACCTCACCAAAATATCCACACTGCAATGTATTTTTATTGTTCCCCAGGACCGAAAACGGATACCCATTGAACATTGAAGTGACAACCATTCGCTGTGAGGACTCACCGGTAGACAAAGAATTTGTACTCAACATGTTACCCAAAATCAATTACCCTGCATTACGAACTGCCGTACAGCAAATGAGTCCATATTGTGATCCTCCATTGCCAGAACTTCCAGAGGAGTTACATGCTGTGTCTTCGTCGTCGAAGGATAAAGAAGAAGAGGGTAATAATCAAAAATATAATAATTTGGACGAGTCAGTTATAGCCAATCTTCATAGAGTATTGTTTGATGTTTATTTGGTGGAGGGATGGTTGGTATGTCCGGATACTGGGAGGAAGTTCCCTGTTAAGGAGTGCATTCCCAACATGATACTTCACGAAGATGAAATATAACAAATTAAGCAGTTTATTTATTTATTGTTCAGAGGGGGGATCACTGAAAAGTCGTTTATTGTTGCACATAATGAAACATTGAAAAGCACAGTACTATACTGCTCTTTCAAAATCATCAATTGGTCAGAATTCTATGTAGGCATGCGGCATCACTGCGTTTGCATCTCAAACTCAAAACAATCATCATAATAAATCTGTGTACCTTCTAACATGTCACAAGTTCAAACAAAGTGTACGATAGTATCTGCATCTGCCAAGGTAACGCTCCACGCACTCATTCTGCGAAGCACTGCAAATTAGTTATAATCAGAGGCTGACTCCAAATCCAGCATTCTCCTCCCATCAACAAAAAGTAATGAAAACAAACATTTATATGAAAATTAATTATCATGTCATTTACGTAACCATCCACATCCACACACACCGTGCACACACACAATGACTATTCAACGTTAACTCCATGGTTGTTTTTTGTGTACCACATTCACACATGAGATTGCTTCATTTCGACATCTGCCCAAGCTGAGAGAGAGATGCGTGTTCCCCTCACTACTTGTGCGTCCTATAGCCCCCACCCGATTTTTTGTGAATTACTCCAAAGTAAGAAAAATCATCAACTGCCATTCTCTTTCCTTTGTCATAACTCACAAATCCCCATGGTTTCTCTGTGTCACCCCCCCCCCCCAATAAAAGTGAGAGATATTCTCTCAACGTTTTTTGTCATAGCTAATCCCTGCCCCATCCAACTTCCCCTCCAAATACCTAATTCGCGCCTCGGCCTTCTTCAAACTCGCATTCAAAGTTGCCACGCTCTGGAACTTCTTTTTCGACTCGCCATTCTGTCCCGCAGAACCTCCCGTCTCTCTGGGGTTCAAACTTTGTAAATTAGGTCCCTTGCTCGATCCCTTCCACCATTCCTCAGCCGAATGAGCCGGGTCACACGATGCTGTGTTGGGGAAGATGTCAGGCTGGAAGGCGTCAGACTTTCGGGGGACGAAGAACGAAAGGGGTTGAATGCCAGAATTGTTGGTGACCTTGAGCAATCGGGCCGATTCGCATTTCATAATGTCAAGTCCACGTTTTGGCACCAGGCATACTCCCTTGAGCGCCGTGGTAGAACGGAAGCCATCCCCCAATTTGTGGAAGAAGGGTGCCTTATCCTCGAACTCGCACGTTCGGATATTTCCATCTCCTTTACCGCAGAGGTAGATGACATTGGTGTCGACGTCGTACATGGGCATCAAGACACCGGCGGCCGTATCTATTTTTTCCGTGTGGATTGGCTTGTCCAAATTCTTCAAATCCCAAATCTTAACCTCACGCCCACTGGCCCTCGAATGCCCCGTGGTCAAAATCTTCCCTGACTCGCCCATATACACCACCTTGACTCCCTTGACACCATCATGCGCCTGCTTAATCATCCCCGTCACTCTGGATGCCCGTGCATCCACAAACCTCACAGCCTTATCCTTACACGCCGTGGCATAATTATCCCCCTTATAATCAAACACAATATCCTGACACAAATCCTGCATTTCATCAAACGTACTCAATTCCTGTCCCGCCTCAATGTCCCAAAGCTTGACGGTATAATCCGAACTAGTACTCGCCAAAACATTCCCCGCCGTGGGATGATATCTCAACAAATTCACCTTCTTGGAATGACCTACCAAATCGACCATGCTCTCGGTAATATCAGCTCCCGCCTTGCTCACGCCCTTTGCGTCAATCGGCTCCCATTCATCAGGAATAGTCCAAATTTTGATATTCGTATCCTCGCTAGCGGTGGCCAACATGGAATCGTCAAAGGGGTTCCATTCAAAGTCTAAGATGGCACCCTGATGGCCGTGGAGGGTGGGGGTGGAGCCGGGGATGAATCGACCGGGGCGGTCGTGTCGGCCGACGTAGACGAGGCCTCCGCCCCCGAAGAGGGCGACGGCAAAGTATTTGGAGGAGGCTTTGATGTATTGCTGGTCACCAGTGACTGTGGAGAGTTTGAAGCCGGTGTGGCACGCCTATTTATTATGATTTAGGGAGAAAGAGAAGGGGGGGGAGGGGCGTGAGCTCACAAATAATAATTGAATCATGGTTTGCCAATAAAGAATGGGGGGAAATTTGGCGCAGCATTGGCGGCTTCGCACTGATCCATTAGACAAGCATTTTGAATCGCCTACGAAGTAGTAGTGAAGCCAAGGCTGAATAGATTACCGATAACGACAGCCCAACGATAGCCTCCATTTGTACACCGCGAACCCTATTTTTTTAGATCCCCCATATTGCGAAAACACTCCTCACCTCTTGCCTTGGAGCATCACAAAAGACGTGCCGATACTTGGATGTACGAATCTTAAACATGGTTCAGATCTCTGCCTCTCTATTGTTTCCTTTGTTATTGGGTAGTAGAGGTTGGGCAACTTTTCATTGAGAGTTTGATAGTACAGCGCTAGCGGAGGGCGGGGGTTGTTTCTCTCAGGTTCGATGTGGAAGTGGAGTGGATATAATATTCGAGATATCGTGCGGTGCGTGGCGGGCAGTGGATTTTTTCGTCATGCTTGTGGTTCGTGTTGTTTTCATTGGGGGCATTGGCATGGCGGGCTCCTTGTTTATTATTTTTGTCACGGGGTCCCATTGGGGATTGATACGGGGCTACACTCATTTTATTTATATCACATATCTTTGTAGAAAATCGTTTCGGGTAGGTATCTATTATATTATTATCTAATAATATTACACGCATTAATGATCTAATGAGGGGTAGAGCTACATCACTAAAAAATGACAGGAATTCAAGCAAATGTAACCCCTCTCTAGAGAGCGGCATATCTCTGGCTATTTTGGCGGACGCAATTTTGGAAAATTTGAGATGTAATACTCCCTTCATTTGAACAAAATTTAGATTTAAGGTAATTCCGGTTTTCTCACAAGACTCGCCCTCAAAAAATAATGTGAAAAAGATTTCCCTCCGACCTCGCTCACAATCTTGGGTCAGTATTTTTTTGACCAAGCTCACAATCTCCGCATTTCTGCCGTCTGCTAGACATAATATCGTACTTTATCATCTTCTGGTTTTCATTTCCATCTTCCCTAGGTATCAGTCCCTTCACACCCGCCTCCAATCTCCACTCTCTCAACGAATAAGACGTGCTATTACTCTGAACTGAATCGTCTTAAATATGAATACTGGCGACCTGAAGAAAATGGCCGATCGGAAGTTCAAGACGAGAGGTCTGAAAAAAGAGTTTTCCACGCCAAGGACGAATGATAGTAAGTGTTAGAATGTTGAATATGATTTTGATTGATACAATTAAAATGACTGAACGCTTTGAAATGTTCCTAACTTGTGTATGTCACTGATCCTCCACCACTATCCTAAAAGATGTACACACATCGGTAAAGCTATGCCCTATCTCAAAAGAAATCACAAGCACGCCACAGATGCAAAGGCTCCGAAATCTCAAGCAGCTGGGCACGAGCGAGATAACATATGTCAATACGAATCATACTAGGTTCGAACATTCGTTAGGAGTGATGAAGTTGGGCGAGGACCTTGTGAGGGACATTTATAGGCGGCAGCCAAAGTTGTGGACTACGGAAAACGACTTGGAAAAGGATGTTGTTTGTGTTAAACTTGCTGGGTTGCTGCATGATATTGGCCATGGGCCCTATTCACATGTGTACGATGGTCTATTTCGTAAACAACTCAGACAAGCAGAGGAGGCCGGACATTGGCTTGGGCGTAAATTTGATGTAAGCGCGCATAAAGATCTCCCGAAGGCCATGGATGGGTGGGCGCACGAGGATGCATCTCTCATGATGGTTGATGCAATGCTTAAAAGCTTGGGGCTAGAGATTGACGAATCGAATCTCGACGCGCCCCTCAAACAAGTTGGTGATGGCATTGACGCTAGGTGTTTTGGTATATGGGACAGGTCAGCCGAACCCGATGTGTTGTATGACTCTGATGATGAGTCAGAGGTTGACGATAATGACGCTGACTCAACACCATTATCATTGGAACTTGTTTTGACTTCAAGAGACTGGATTTTTATAAAGGAGTGCATTGCGGGTGGCCCACTACCTTCAAAAGGTGTGTCACTAGAAAACTCCAAAGAGTCAAGACACATCTCTGAACTGATTGGAAGACCAGACCGTTACAAAGAGTTTCTATATGATGTCATCTCAAACAGACGCTCTGGTTTGGACGTTGATAAAATGGACTATCTCGCTCGTGACACATTTAAAGCCTACGGAAATAACTGTATTGCTGACTTGCTGCCAAAGCTGATTGGGAAGGCGTTTGTGGCGTGGGTTGAATGTAGCAATCATTCGAATTGTCGGACGTGTAGATCGGCAATCAAGCCTGGTATGCATATGACGATGTGAGTATCCCCATGATCGATCGGATAGTAATAATTATCTGCTTTTCGCTATATCTAACAGGCTATCATTTTTTACTCGCAGTTGCTATCCAGAAGAGATGAGTCAGAATCTGATGAGTTTCTTCGAACAGAGGTACAAAGAGCACCAACGAATTTATACGCATACCAAGACACAAAGGGCCAACTACATGATTTGTGATATTCTTCTACTTGCTGAGCCGCATTTCCGTCTTTTTGCAACGGACGATGGCGAAGACATGATGTCTTCATCTCCTGCCGGCGTCAAGGAAAATCCAATTAGTCGGGCCATGGTCGACCCTGAAACCTATCTTGAGCTTACTGACAGCGTTCTTGATAAAATCATGAACACGGACAACATTGAGCTTCGTCCTGCACGAATCTTGATTAAGAAATTGCGGTCGCATAAAATGTACAAAAGGATTAATACACAAATTGTTGGTAACGAACCCTGGGAACAGAAATTGTGGGATATGAGCGAATCTGATATTGTGGATGAAATATTGAAACTGTCCAATGAGTATGGTGATGCACTTGTCAGAGATGACATAATTGTTGACAGGAATAAAATCCACCACGGCATGAAAGACAAGAATCGTAAGTGATGCAACTGCTCTGTGTGAATGTTTTTAGTTCTTGCCGACATCATTGTACTAATAATTCTATCATTGTACTAACAATGTGTGACCTAACCCTAAATAACCCCAGCCGTGGACTCCATTAGGTTTGTAGCAAAGAAATCTCAGAGGCGACTGGGCAATGGCCCTAAAAACTTGCCAATTGCAACACAAATTCCTGACTCGTCATACAGGAAGCCAAGTTTTTTCCTTCAAAAATCTGTCCGCATATTCTGTAGGAGCTACGACGATGCTAAGAGGAAGCACTTGATCAAGTGCTACGAAGAATTCATCAAAAAGCTGCAAACCGAAGTATCAAGTGCTGGCGATGATGACCAGCGATATACCAATATTCATTTCGAGCCTATCTCCTCCTCCCCATGTACACCAACAAGACGCTCCGATGATGTTCCATCTATTACTCAATCACCCAACAAATATGATGAGAGTCCACCAAAAAGTAATAAGCGACAAAAATTGTTTAATGAGGTGATGGAGAGAAGCAATTGTGATTGAGCAATGTTCTTCCTTCGTTAAGCTATATCTTTTACTCCAGTTCGAGTAAAATGTACTTATGTTATGAATGAAAGCAATAACAGATGACAAATCGAATGAAAATAAAATCTCTCGTTCAGCAGAGAATAATCAGGCTACACATATCTAATAAATATGTGGTAGATGGCAGATAACATTTTACTGAATACACTTTCTATTTCCTCCAAAATGTACTATCTATTCCCTCCAAAGTCCTGCTCCCATGGGAACCAATTCTATGGCGTTGGCCCTAATTGAACAAGCAACACTCCGATTGGGGGCAGTGCTCTGGAATCTCTCAAACCATTGATTCACCTTCCCGCTTTGGTCATCTTCGAACCATTTATAGGGAAACTTTATACATTCTAATGAGCATTGATCCTTCTCCACAATGCTATCGAGAATAGGAAGGACTGTTTCTTCAGAGATCAACACAGGATCTGTTTCTTCTGTTGTTCCATCAGGTAGTAATATATAAACCGAGCCCCTTATCTTGCATATTACTGAAATCTATCATCTGTAATACAGTTGACCCACGTAACACATTCAATCCTCGACCAGTAATATTTACACAACAATCTAACTTCAAACTCTTGACTGTGTCCACCGCATTTATACACATTAGGATAGCAGCAATATCATCGTCAGATAATTTCCTTGCAAGAGATCTATCAATGTCTCCAAAATCAATACGCTCCCATGACGGGCAGACATTAGATTCTCCGCCTGCTGCTTCCGTTTGAATCGTAACCAGCTTTGCTAATGCCATCTGAACGTTTGATCTTTGGTCTGACAATGGCAGAAGAGGAGTGGGAGTGGTGCCAGATGGCTTCCTACTATCATCGTCTTCATCTGTATCTGCTAAATACTCTTCCTCCTTAATATTTACACCACTTTTTACCGCCTCGGCAGTGGCATTTCCATCAACACCCACATCCATATCCTCTTCGTTATCTCCAAGTCGACGCTTCTTTGTTGGTGCAGGTGTTTGGCTATTGTCATGATGGGAGTTATCATTGATTCTCTGTCGAGTAATCTTCCTCTCTCATGGTGTGTCTCGGAATCATCGATGATTGCAGCAACAAGCGCCGGTAAGGTGATGCCAAAGGGAGTAGAAAAGTAGTCACTGTATCTGAGCGGCTAGCCCCACATGAGAGATGGATAGCTTCAAGTAAAACTGCCACTGCATAGACACATGGGTACGAGGGACTGTGGTGTTATGAGTGAATGAGACAATGTTTGCTGGGTGGAGGTGTGCATGCGAAATAGAATATTATGTTGTGATGTTCGGCGTTCGGCGTCGAAAGGTATCCTTTGATATATTATTCCTACGCTGCGAGGCTCGTAATACGTGGTCGGATGGCAGCGCGGCCACAACCAACCCCAAACGCTGCGCTGCGCTGACGATAGACGATTCATTGTTTATTGTTCTCGACACTTTCAACAATGGGAAACCACCTGACTGGTCTCAATACTGTCAGTGAGCGGTGGCGATTGTTTTACAATCTCATCAATGGAAATGTTCACGCGCAAGCGCTTCTCCTCTGCCCTTCTCGTGGCACTTCTATCCGCCGCCGTTCTTCCGGATACGGCGGCGTTCACACAGCCAGGTCATGGAATTCCTTCTGCCATTTACCATGGTAATCGAGGCCATGCCTCTATTGATACATCGTTGTCGTCATCTGTCGATGTAGAGCCCACCGTTGCCGTCAACGACGATTCAGCATCTGATATCCCTGCTGATGTGCCAATGACAAACAAGAAGAAACGCATGGCAGTTTTACTGTGCCCAGCACAATTCTGTGTCCCTGCCGACTACACGCAATTACTTGACACGATTCAGTTAGAGCATTCAGAAGTCGACGTTGTTGCTACGCGTGTAGCTCCTCTTCCTCGTACCGAATGGATTAAAGTAGCTAAGCAGCTTCCCACCACGGCATTTATTGATGCTAATTTATCAGTGAAAGTGACATTAGATTGGTATTTTGATGCGATTGAGCAAGGGTTGGCGGAACTGTTTGCAGAGGGAGGAGAGGGTGTAGAGGTGTGTGTGATTGGGCATAGTATTGGAGGCTGGGTTGCGAGAGCTTATTTGGGAGGTCTTAGCGGGTGAGAATTTTCATGCATTGGACAAGTTCTCATTGTTGCTCCATGTTGATGACTCATCGCCATATCCATTTGACTATACACAGTTCCTCAACAGCTGTTTACCGCCTTGCGAAAGATAGAATATCATCTCTTGTTACGCTGGGCACTCCACATACATCTCCTGAAACAGCTTTGGTAGATCAAACTCGTGGATTATTGCGTGAGATTGCCACATCCCCCGAATGTTCATCCCAATCACTAGCTGATAGTGGGGTCAAAATCACATGTGTCGGCAGTTCTGGCCTGAATGGAAAGTTAATTACCACGGATTTGGAAGAAATCATAGCTGCAACTAGCTACCTACCCCTCGTTGGCCGGCTTGGAGACGACGTCAACGGTGATGGCATAGTTCCGACTGCCTTGGCATTCATGGAGTCTCCTGCTCGTAGAGTAGAAATCGAGAAGTGTTTAGAGACTGGGAATGCTGTAAGGCATGCACATGTGCTACCCACACCGTGGAATTTGATTGATGGTAGTGCTGCAAGTTTGAGCTTGCCAGAAAATATTGTCTGGTACGGCAGTCGTGGAGTGTTGGGGCAGTGGTTACCATACATTGAATGAACAGATTGCTAGTTAATTTTGCAATATTTGTAGCTTTAATGCTCATTCTACGTATAAGCTACATTCACTTAAAACATGTGTGAACACACCAAGTACAAGTGTCTCTATTTCTGAAAGGCGGCATACTAAATATAAATTGAATTATGCCAAAGTCCCCCAGAGCAATGCAAGAATGCCCAAGAGGATGAACGGCTCAATTTCAAAACCATGAACTGCCCAGGTGTGTGGGTGTGCATGGTATAATAAATCTGTTTCAATGAATAACAGTAGTTGAATATTTTGGCGGGAACCGAAAACAGACGAAAATAAAGAGCAAAATTTAATTATGGACATCATCTTGAAGTGGATTGGGCAATCTATTCCTCTGTTTTGACTTAAACATTCCACATCGGTTTAGACACAGCCATTGGTGTTTTGTGGCTCAACGCCATTCGCCGAAAACTCAATTCGAAGTATGTTATAGGAAGGTATCACCACAACCCACAAAAAGCCCCGCGACGTCCTTCACCGGCCCAAATCATCGATCTCTCAGCATGATTTTCGCAGGCGACACAATCTCCGTCGACGCTCAATCATCGTCCGTGCCGTCGCTCAATCACCGACCGTCTGTGTGCCCGTGCTCCATCTCAATAAATCCGTCACAACAATATTATCCTTCATTAAAAAATGCCCTCTGTTCTAGATGACTGCCCTGCCTCATTTACCCTTCAACTTCAACCTCCAATGGGGTGGGATGGTGAAGAAGATGATGAGCCCCCAGCTCTTCAAAACCGTGATCTCTCCTCAGAAAGTGAAGGGGAGAGTGATGATGAGGGAACCACATCAAACCCCCCTATTGCTAGGAAGAAAAAGAAGAAGACTGGCAGCAGTGCCACCTCCTCCAACAAGAAGCCTCGAAGGGGAAGACCACATCCTCATCCTCAGGAACTTCCACTGCTGCTGCTGCTGCTGCTGCTGCTGCTGCTGTTGCTGTTGCTGTTGCTGTTGCTGTTGCTGTT
>JALLBF010000387.1:0-11107 GCA_036939945.1 Thalassiosira sp. AJA248-18
CACCATCGGCACTATTTCCATGCCACATCTCTCCAGGCATCATCCCAGCATAATGTGGTTCATTTTTTATCACCATTAGAAGCCCATGCAGTCATTCACTGCCCCTCTCCGCCGGGGCATTGCCAGCCGCATCATCGGCAAAACACCACAACACGAACAACAAAAAAATATGCATCAACTTCAGCACACTACTTCAAGCATATCTCCCAATTTACAACTCATCGGTGCACATCAAGACCGTCCTTTTTTGGCGACGAATGTCGTTGTCGACGAACGTGCGTCGTCGTCGTCGTGTCGCCGTCTTCGTTTTATGTGGCGTGGTATGCAACAGCTGGAGTTTTGGCTGCGCGCGAACCGGATGATGCCGCGGCTAACTGCATGCCGCCAAAGAGCAACCCCCCCGTCAACATACCCAACACAACAATCAATCGGTGGTAGGTAGCGACTTCGCTGGTTGAAGGTGGGTTGGGATCATTTATTTGACCCATAAGCCCCGATTTCATGGATTTTGGGGGTGAGAAATGGCCGAGCGGAGCAGGGAACAGGGACCTGCCGTCGATGAGGACACCCATGCACCCTCAACATACCCAACACAACAATCAATTGGCGGTAGGGAGCAATTTTCGCCGGTTGATGGCGGCTTGGGGTCATTTATTTGACCTAAAGCCCTGATCTCATGAATTTTTGGGGTGAGAAATGGCCGAGCTGAGCGGGGAACGGTGAAATACTAAATCATTCAACAATAATCAACAGTGTAGTGGGTCCGCTCCTGTGGTTGGGGCGCATAACAAGGCATTGGCATGTGCTGCAGGGAGGGGGGGTCCATAGACTTTACAATCTACCTTTTTCATGATAGAAAATGTGATTCGGGGGGGGGTCCGCTGCAACCTGCCGCCACCCAAAACAGCCCTCCATTGAGTGTAATGGAAGGCTGTTTTGGTTGCCCTACTGAAATATAACTCATTATTAGGTATATTGTTAATGTGTGTATTGATTTTGTTCCATTTATTGGGTGTTAGGGGTGGTTGCGGCGGTGACAGTACAGGATTACATATTTATCAGGGCTTCGAATCCACAGATTCTGCTTAATTCCTACGTAGATATATACCAGTTCCTACCTAGAAACCAAATATCGTCCTACTTTTTTACAACCGGAAACTGGCCCCTTTTTGGTGGTGTAATGCTCATAGCACCACCACACGTGAATTTCAACCCAAAACCTTGCACCAGCATGCAAATGGGTCCATTTCGGACTATATGGTAGCTTGGTTCGGGCCCATCACTCATATTACAGCCGGAGTAAATTTATTCTCCTACTTTTTTACAACTGCTGGTATGGTACGTAGGTACTACTACCCCATCTACTGCCACTACACTACTGCCACTACCTGCCACTACGATACGATGTTGTACTGCCAGACTTCGTACTGCCACCATTGTCATCAGCCTAAGTAGCCAAGAACAAACATGAGCGCCCCTCCTCCCCCAACGCCGCTGCCCAAGGAGGACGTCGTCGCTCTTGCGACCGGCCCGTCCAAGGCCCCGTCGTCGCCTCAGAAGGCTGTTCGTCTCGCATACGAAGACGGCGGCAATGGATCCAAAAGGCAGGCCATCCTCCATGCAACGCCGGGGAAGGGCGCTGCCTCCCCCATGAAAAAGGTCAGCCGAGGGCGTAGCGCCTTCCGCTCCCGCAAATCGGCGACCGTTTCATTTGAGCCCAACCCTGCCTCGTCTCGTCGGCGACTAACCCCGCCGCACGCCTCCTCGACGCCCACGAACTCAACGACGGCGTCGGCGATGCAATCGTCTACAGCGCCCGCAACGACACCGACCGCTACGACTACATCTACCCCCGCTGCGTCGACAACTGCAGTGACGACATCAACGCCAAAGAACGCCGTCACACAAGTTAGAAGATTTTATCTTCTATTGGCCGTATCTCTCTTTCTTTTTACGGGGGTTAGAATATATCGTGCATCATCCATTCGACGACAGAGTGATAATTATTTGATTGAACGAGACGATGATGCACCGTTTATTGCAAAAGACAACAATCAGAAGCCATTAAACATTGTACTGCTCTACGCAGATGATTGGAGTTACAATACACTTGGTGCGATGAATGAATATGTTCAGACACCTAATTTGGATGAATTAGCACGTCAAGGTATGCTGTTTACACATTCATGTGTTGTCACCAGTGTCTGCATGCAAAGTAGAGCTACTCTTTACACTGGACAGTATTCTAGTAAGCATAGAACCCTATATTCCAGGAGAAACATCACAATGTATCAGCCAGGTAAATGGAATAAGACTCTATATCCGCTAATGAAGAAAGCTGGATATCATGTAGGATTCTATGGTAAATGGCATCACAACAAAATACCAGGAGATCCTTTCTCTCATGGACGTTTCTATTTTGGAAGACATTTTGTTACCAGAGATGGAGTGGAGAGGCACGTGACCAAGTGGAATGAACTTGATGCATTAGAATTTCTTGAGAATAGGCCAAGAGAGAAACCTTTCTTCCTTACTGTATCTTTTTTTGCTACACATGCTATTGATGAGAGTAAGAAGCAATATATACCAACGAATTCGAGCATGTGGATGTACAAAGAGGAACCTGTACCTATTCCAAAAACTATGAGCGAACGTCACTGGAAGGATATGCCTCACTTCTTCAATGAGGAAAATCTTGGTCGATCTCGATTCCGTATGCGATATGAAACGCCTGAGATGTATCAGCACATGATGAAGAATACACTAAGAATGGCAACATAAGTAGATTCTGCATGTGGGTCAATTCTATCCAAGTTGAAAGAGCAGAACGTATTCAACAATACGATATTGATCTTTACAACTGATAACGGTAATTTTCACGGACAACATGGCCTAGCTGAGAAATGGTATGCATATGAAGAGTCTCTTCGAGTACCTCTCATAATCAAAGACCCTAGACAGAGAGATCTAGTTGGAAGCACGAATTCTGAGTTTGTATTGAATATAGATCTTGCTCCAACCATCTTATCCGCTGCGAGAGTCCCAATACCAAATGAGATGCAAGGACAAGACATTGCTCCTTTATACTTGAATGCCAAAGCTGCATCCAAAAGCTGGAGAAAAGAATTCCTCTACGAGTTTAGAGATGACAACCCTTACATCCCAAATAGTATGGCACTTGTGCAAAAGGGATTCAAATATATATATTGGGAGGACCATGCCTATCAACAAGTATTCGACCTAAATGCAGATCCATATGAAGAGTTTGACCTTGCGAATCAAACAGATAAGTCACTTTTGAAGGAGCTGCAATTGAAAATCCATGAGTACAGTAAACATATAACAAAATAAAGCATTCTTCATTAGCAATCAGATTTAGTATCCATTATCTTGCTTATTAGCCCTGTCATTTGCACAAGTTGTGCGCATGGGGGGAGATGGTGGAGTTGTGGGTGGATCAAACATTTTTCCAGGTGTATTTGTACCTTTTTTTATCAAAGAGCAGTGACGGGTAATAAAGAGATGGAAAATAAAGCCTTCCTAAGGATTGAGGCTTTGAAAGTAATATGATATGGCTGCTGGTAAATTTGTACAAGCAACGAAGACATCTCCTAGGGTGTTGGAGACATGTAACGAAAGCTGCTTCCATGTAGCAATGAAGAAAGATCATTGGTAGAGAATGTTTTATAAGTAATTTGGACAAAAAGTAAGGTTTCTCATCAGGTGAATTCTGTCCACTAGGATTGAACGATCCATCCTACTACCGAGAGGTACCTATTGATTATGGTGCTACATGTGAACAAGCACGTGACTTTGCTGATTCAATGTGTCCTACGGTACAATTTGCACAAGCGTTTTATTGACTGCTCCTGTCCAGCCTACTCTCCCTGCTGAAGAAACTACGACGACGGAAGCTCCATCACTCGGACGAAAATAATGGATAAAGCATAATACTCAAGACATCACATATCCTGCTTGGAAATCCTGTACGAAAAGAAGCGGAAACCCCCTTAAGCTATGTTACCTCAAGGCGATTGGAAAGGTGTGAAGAATAGGATATCATGGATGATTAACATTTGCAGTTGGCCGGGGACATATGAACAAAGATGATGAATGTATGAATCATCTACATAAGTGGGCATTGCAAAGTGTTTATCAAAATTTATTCAATGTTATTTTACCTAAATATTGTCTAACTAGCAAGAATAGAAATACATATCTACAGGGACTGGTGCGACGCCGTCTATTTCTCAGGAGAAGTCGCACTGTTCTTCTCAACTTTATCTGCGCTCAATCCTAATCCAGACCATCTATTGTAATCTTTCTCAAGCTGCCTCAAAAATCTAGGAAGGCAAATGGCCAAAGCCTGGGATGTCAATGTGGCGCCGAGTCGTTTCACCAAAAATGCCGAAGGGCCACCGAGTTGAATGTCAGATGGTAACTTGGGAATAGTCAGAGAAGTAATGGCTGTAGACTTAACGGTGACGGCTGAACGCGCCTCTTTCTTTTCAACAGCGGCAGCGCCACCACTGTTGGACACACCATCGTCCCATGAAAGTTCTGCCTCAAAGGTAATGTGTGGTCTCAGCCATTCTTCGACCTTGCCTACCATTTCTATAGCCTCCTTTTGCATTGTCCTGTCCCTTCGATTATTATTATTTGCGCCTCCATTTTGGTTTGACATGACCTCTTTTACCTCCTCTTGAGTGGAAAGTAATGATACTCTTAATGATCTGATCTTGACCACAGGAGGACCGGAGTCCATAGTTTCAGTATCTGGTTCGTTACCATCGCCTCGACTTCGCATACGTTTCCGAATGCCCTTCAGGGGTGCCCATTTGGATTGCTCCAAATTGCTACCTCGAGACACTACCTCAGACATGGTACCATCCAGGTCAACGCTGACCGCATCATCGTCAGTAAAAACACTATCACGACTCTTTGGAGGGATGACCTCCAGATCAATGACAGGGGTTAAATCCCATCCAATCAATGGTAGCAAGGGCACTGCCAGTCGAAATAAATTCGACTCGTCCATGTCACCATCTCGCTCCGAAGACGCGGCCGAGTCGATGTAACGTTGAGCCTCTTCCGTGGTAAGCCTTCGAACTAACCATCGTCTTGACTTGGAATTTTCATTATTGTTCCTGCTGCTGTTACTATTGCTGGACGACGACCCTCCTTCTGCATCATGAAACGAAAGCAGGGAGTATTGACTCACAGGCTGTGTCATGTATTCTGTCAATGTCGCCAAAGGCTTGGATAGCATTGATTTGGAGGCTGTCCGTGTCGCTTTGAAGGTGACGCGACGGGCGCCCTTTCGTTCTTCTTCATTGGGCGGCAACTGTTCCGGTTTGTCGAGAAACTCGTCTAGTTGCGGGTGTCTTGACAAGGATAGCCTGGACCCTCTACTAGTGAGTCGATTTCTAACATGCACATCTACAATGGAGTTGTTCCCGGGAGCCTGCTGTGCCACACCTGACGGTGCTTCTTGCTTACGAGGCTTCACCGTCTGCAGCCGTTTTTCCTTACCGTTTCCTCCCTCGGTCATCTCACGTTGCCTGATTATATACCCTGCTCTTGTAGCAGCCTCGGCGGTCGAAGTATTTTCGACATGCGGGATGGCCCGTCGCGGAATACGCCGCTGTTGCTGCTGACTTGATACAGTCGATTTTTCGGCCGCAGTCGGTGGGGCGTCTTCTTCGGCACCTCTCCGCCACTGCTGCAACAAATGAGCAGGTCGCGTCGGCGGAAATATGGGGCCGCTATCATGCTCGCCGTCGGAAAATGACAGCGCCGATGAACGCCTCGCAAGCGTATGGGTATTATGAAAGGACGGCGCCAACGCATGAGAAGAATCAAACGCGGCATGTTGCACTAGAGCGGCTAGAACCAAGGTAGGGGATAACAACATCATATTCATTTTGTTTCGGCCTTTTTATCAACGAAGAATAATGAGCGCCATTGTCGTGTTGATGGAAAGAGTTCGATCGACACCATCAAAATGCGTTGGCATCATCAATAATTCTTTTCAGCTGTCGAGGTGTCAAGAAAAAGGGGTTGTCCTTAGGGTTAATTAGGGTCCTTTTTGGCGGGAAGGTCGCCATCATCAACACTCAACACCACCCAAAGCCACAGAAGATGAGAGATAAGCTGCGCGACCATAACCATAATAAAGTATCCATACCATCGCTCTCTTCTATCAGCTTCAAACCCAGCATCCAACAACCCCATCATTGGCATTTAGAAGAAGAAATAAAATGGGCGGAGAAGACGCCACAGCAACAAATGCCCCCACAGATGATGGCACGAAGAAGCGCAAAGCAGACTCGACACCTCCCGACGGATATGTCTGTCGGCTCTGCAGCATCGCTGGTCACTGGATCCAAGTTTGCCCGACGAAAAAGACGGGGACCAAAAAGCAGAAAAAGTCGGATCATGTCCCAGTCCCTGGCCAGGATCCATCGGAGGAGGATATAGAAAGGGCAAAGGAATTGCAGGCTATACCGCCGCCTAAATGTGCGTCTAGTTGGCATGTTTGTTCTTATTTTTACATATGTATGTTGTATGTATCTAAATGATTTCCCCCCAACAATGTATGATTTTAGGCTTCTGTGGTGTACCCTCTCGATTGAACAAGGTAAAACGTTCCAAAGAGGGTGGGGACAGTTCAAGGGCCATTGGTAAATATTTCTTCTTCTGCAGTAAGAAAAGAGATGATGAAACTCAATGCAGATTTGCGCGACCGGTGGAAATGGAATTAAAGAAACAGAAGGGTTTGGATAAAAGAAAGGCCAAGGCAGTAGGTGGGGCAAAGGACAACAAAAAGGGCGATGATAAGAAGCCAAAGCTAATCTGCAAGTTCTTTGCAAAAAGTGGGAGTTGTAAGAAGGGAAGGAATTGTGAGTTTAGTCATGATGTTTCAGCAAAAACAGTGCCAGAGAAAGCTCCAGAGAAGAAGAAAGTCAGTGAAAGTAAAAAAGTTGAAACGAACGAGGGTGACAGCAGTGGTGATGATAGCAGTAGTGATGATGACAGCAGCAGCAGCGATGATAGTGTAAGTGGGGACGGTGAGGATGTGAAGAAAGATATTGGCAGTGACAGTGATAGCAGCTCTTCTGAGGATGAAAGCGATTGAGTTCATGGGGGGCACCTATTTTGAGGCAGTTATGTTAGCTGCAACAGTGATGACAGCAGCAACTTGAAATCAAGGGCAGTGAGGGTAGAAACAATGTAGCTAGTGACTGTGGCAGCCTGTCTGATAACAGGAGCGATACTCTTTAAGAGGATCATTAAATATTCTTAATACAGTCACAAATAAGATGGTGATTAATAACAACTAATTAAGCTACAGGTGCTTCTTCCAAGGCTTCAGCAGTGATAAATTTTTCACCTGTCTTTTCTTCCCAAGAAAAAATAGCCTCCCCGCATCGCTGACAAAGGTCAGCACCATACTCACTCCCATGTTTGCCAACCTCTTTATCATAGAACCAGCAACGTCCACACTTGGTGCCATCCGCCTTCGTAACACCAATAGTACAGCCACTTAGTTCACCCTTGGCGGTGTAGGTGTCATCACACACACTCGTGACATCCTCCTCAGAGTCGACAATGTTGACCTGTGAAATCATGAGTGCAGTACGAAGCTCATCAACACCATTAGTCTTGACACTTGGCGTGATGAGGCTTTCGTCTCCATCCAACTGATCTAGGACCTTTCTAATATTCTCATCTGAAGTGTAAATGTAGGTTGCCGCATCCAAAGATGCTCCGACCAATTTGTCTTGGCGTGCAAGCTCCAAAACTTGGTTGACATCAGTCCTTACATCACGTACCAAGTTCCATGTTTCGGCATCAAATTCTGCATAGGACATGAGTTCCTTCGAAAGGCCACCCTCGAACACAGAAGAATCATCCCCATCAGCCTTGTATGGCAAATTTTGCCAAATGTCCTCTGCCATATGTGGCAGAATGGGTGCAATTGCCTTGGCAAATCCTTCAAGTAATGCATGAATGACAGTCTGGCAGCTCCTCCTCCTGGCATCATCAACAGCTGAAATGTAAAGACGGTCCTTGGCAACGTCCAAATAAAAGTTGGACAAGTCTGCTGTGGCAAATCGCAAAATCTCGTTAGTAGCCCTGCTGAATTGATACTTGGATAAGGCGTCATCAACCTCGTTCAGCGATTTGGACAGGGTCCCCAACATCCATTTGTCCATGGAGGGTAAATCCTCGTATGGGACAGCATCATTTTTGGGATCATAGTCAGCCAGGTTTCCAATGAGGTAACGAGCGGTGTTGCGCAGCTTGCGGTACGATTCAAACGTTTGCTTGATGATATTTGATCCAACTCTGACATCCCCAGTATAATCGACAGAGGCTACCCAAAGACGCAACACATCCACACCATATGCCGGCTCAAGCTTTTTGTTATTACCACCTTCAATGACAAACAATGGATTGATCACATTTCCAAGACTCTTGGACATTTTGAAGCCCTTTTCGTCGAGGACAAATCCATGGGTGAGAACTGCCTTGTAAGGAGCCTGCCCATCGTTGGCTGCAACCGACGTCAGCAAACTGGATTGAAACCACCCCCTGTGTTGATCGCTTCCCTCCAAATAAAGATCAGCGGGGTAACTCAACCCCATCTCCTTCGCTGCGCGTTCTTGCACAACACCGGCCCAGGACGAACCAGAATCAAACCAGACATCCATAGTATCCGTGCCCTTGGTCCATTTATCAGCCTCTCCCTTATACTTCTCAGGAAGGAGATCCACCTCATCCATCTTCCACCAGGCATCAGTTCCATGCTCCGCAACGATTGATTGTATATGAGCAAGAGTATCTTCATCGAGGAGGACTTTGGATCCGCCCGTTTCCTTGTCGTAAAAGACAGGGATGGGTACTCCCCAAGATCGTTGACGGGAGATACACCAATCTCCGCGGGATTCAATGAAGGAGTTGATGCGATTTTTGCCAACTTCTGGGATCCATTGAACCTAACGAAAATTTAAGAAGAAGATGTTAGCACATTATCAATACAAGAAACAGCAAGAAGGGAGCAGCAAAAATAACATTGACTCACTGTATCAACTGCCTTCAAGGCGTCCTCTCGAAATCCCTCCACACTCGCAAACCACTGAGCTGTTGCCCTAAAGATGGTAGGTTTCTTTGTCCTCCAATCATACGGGTACTTATGGCCATAATCTTCTGCACGGATCAATGCCCCCGCCTCCTTGAGCGCCTCAATCACGGCAATATTCCCCTCTCCCAAGACACTCTGGCCAACGAAATCATCGCCAACAATAGTCGACGAACCAGCGTCAACAGTGAACTTTCCCACATCATCCACGGGACTGAGAAGCTCCAACCCATACTTCAATCCGGTAATGTAATCCTCTTGTCCATGTCCCGGAGCGGTGTGAACGAGTCCAGTACCAGACTCCGTGGTGATGTAATCGCCTCCAGCAATCACAGGGGCGGTACGGTCGTAAAGTGGGTGTTGGTAGGTGGTTCCGACGAGGGATTCACCGGAGAAGGTGGCTAGGACTTGGAGCTTCTCTCCTTCGGGGAGCTCAAATTTGGACTGGGGCATCATGATGGCAAATTTGAGTTAGTATCAATTCTCTTCAGTCTTACTACAGAAATAAATAAATCATTCCAACAAAATTACTCACCTCCAAAGTTTTTACCAACTCCGTTGCCACCAACAGCTGAGTCTTCCCATCCAAAACACTCTCATGGGCATCCACAACACAGTATTCCAAATCAGGATTTACCGCCACAGCCATGTTGGCAGGAATAGTCCAAGGCGTGGTAGTCCAAATCGCCACCTTCAACTTTTTATCACCCTCGGTATGTTCCTTCAACTCCTCCGAAGGACTGACCACATCCAAAGCCACATAGATACTCTTACTGATATGTCCCTCGGGATATTCCAACTCAGCCTCCGCCAGTGCCGTACGACTCGATGGACTCCAATGCACGGGCTTGCGTCCCCGGAAGATGTATCCCTTTTTGTACATTTCGCCAAAGACACGAATCTGCGCTGCCTCATACTCTGGCTGCAAAGTAAGGTACGGACTTTCAAAGTCTCCAATGACTCCATAACGTTGAAAGCTCGCACTCTGCTTCTCGACCGTTTCTTTGGCAAAGGATGCTGCCTTCTCGCGCAGTGTGATGGGTGTCAGAGCCTGACGTTCCTTCGACTTCATCGTTTGCAAAACCTTCAACTCAATAGGCAATCCGTGGCAATCCCATCCAGGGACGTAATGGACCTGCTTCCCATTAAGAATCTGATGACGATTGATGAAATCTTTGAGCAGCTTATTGAGAGCATGGCCAATGTGCAAGTCTCCATTAGCGTACGGCGGGCCATCGTGCAGAACGAACCGTTCCGCCCCGTTGGCGGCGGCATCGGCGGAGAGTTTGGAATACAAGTCAGTGGAAGACCAATATTGCTGTAACTCCGGTTCGCGTTTGATGGCGTTGGCGCGTTGGGAGAAGTCGGTTTCGGGGAGGAGGATGGTGCTGGCGTAGATGTTTTTGGGCTTTTTCTTAGCACCGCCGCCTTTCCCGCCGCCGCCACCGCCTTTTCCACCGCCACCACCACCTCCTCCCTTTGCGTGCAATACTGATGTAGATGCTATCGACCGTGATACCACGCGCCGAGCATTTCCTCCAGGAGATAGGAGAAACGACGTGGCCACCTTCCTCTCCAGGGTGATGGCCAGAAGGAGGGACATGAGAAAGATCTTTTTCGTTTGCGGTAAGATTATCGCCATTGTGAAGCCGCGAAATTGCTTCCCCAATCAAAGAATCAGGGTATTGTCTCCCAACAGTAGAGGCTCTGCTACCCAATGTCCGTCGTTGCGGAAAAATAATGTGCGGATGTTGTCGTCGGCGGTTGCTCTGATTTGTTCTCTGACGAATGACGTGATAATGATGGCGGCGATGGCCGAATGGCGGGAGCGCGACGATGGTGGATGACTCACTGCAATCACTGCTAGATGATACCATATCGACTGACAGACGCATTCATCTTCACTTCCCATATTGGTATAGAAAAATTGGTGACCTCGTTTTCAGCCCCAAGTATGGCCGC
>JALLBF010000388.1:0-10198 GCA_036939945.1 Thalassiosira sp. AJA248-18
GAGCTCGAAGATGGTCCGTGTGGTGGTGAGGGGCGCCATGAGAAGAAAAGGAGGCTACCGGCCTACCTGGGGACGGAGGCCGGAGGTAGGCGGGCAGGCCATGGTACTTGTCCGTGATGGTACGATACGAACCGTGTACTATCCTAGGTACGCTTAAAACCTTCAGCACCTCTCTATCTACATAGTAGGTAGGTACATATCGTACCTCTCTATGTAGAGAGAGGTACCTACCTACCTAGAGAGGTAAAATCACGGTACGATACTGCCTACACAGAGACAGCGTACAGATAGGCGGTACAGTCCAACTCCAACTCCAACCTATGCAACTGCAACCTGCATGCCCCGTCCAACAGCGTCCAACCAAAGAGAGATAGATGAAGTGGTGTCAACCTTCTTGAGGCCGGATGGAACCGGAAGTATCGAAGAAGAACCAGAGCTCCCTCTCCTCCTCGTGTTCCTGCTCTTCTCTCTCCTCTCTCCTCGTCTACAAACTCGATCCAAGATCCTGCATATTGCTTTTCGTCACACTGACCGTGGTCACACCATCGTTTCACCACCCTTCCCAAAATGGCATCATCACCCAAACCCTCTAGTCCCAAGTCCAACTATGGATCTATCAGCAGATCTATCAGCCATGGCGACAATAGCAGCAAGGCTTCTTGCCGCCCACCGATACAACTTCACGCTTCCCTTGAATCTCTCGACGTTGGGCCTCATGCTTTTCGATCGCATACGACATGCACACCACCCCTTCCTCAAGATGGTCAGACTGCGCACAGCTCTCCTTCTCCTCAGGCACCATTACTCTTTAGTCCACTGTTGCGTAAATTTTCTGGTGTCGGGGGCGATCCAACATTGGCATCGAGTCATAGTCCTTCATTGAATACTCCAATACTGGATGATGTGGAAGGAAAGATAGGGCCTCCTACTTTGGAGAGCAAGGATATTGCGAAACAAAAAAATGAAAGTAAGAATATACAGATCCTATTTACTCTGATCAAACGAGTGAAATCTGACATTGTTTCTTTGTCCACTCCTTTCATGGTCCACTACAGGCTTTATCTACTACATCGTGTACGCATTGGTGAATTCTATCATGTGCGTCCCCTGTCTTTACGGCTATGCCTCTGTGATCTTCAGCCACAGCGTCTTCCAGCCACATATCAATGCATTGAGCAAACTCGTCATTCTGAGTTCGGTTGTGCACCAGTTTTGCTTCTCTATATTCTCCTCGTTGCCATTTTCAATTGGACAAGTCCAAGATGCTGGCCTGATATTTTTATCGGCCATGAGCCATAGGATTGCGACATCGATATTGACAGGTAAAGGAGATGATGATGATGACGATGACGTGGTAGAAGAGGTTGTATCTACCACTATCGTTTTATTAGGGCTGTCAACAGCGAGTCTCGGGGCAGTATTGATTCTGGCCGGGAAGTTTCGCGTGGCAGATGCAGTAGCGTACTTGCCGCTACCAGGTAAGTGTCTTCCGACTGAAAATAACTTGTTTATATTGTTAGAATCTTTCGGCTGAAGCTAATTTCTTGTTTTCATTTGACCGACATGTAATACATGCAGTTGTTGGAGGATATTTGGCTTTCATTGGATATTTTTGTTTAGAAGCAGGCGTGGCGTTGTGCATTGGTACAACAATAATGAAGCCAACCGATTGGGCAAAACTATTCCATGCACAATCTCTATTACTATCATTTCCTGGTATCTTATCGGGGCTATTCCTAACCTTTGTCGCTCGCAAATGCAGTGACGAGGCCATGCTTCCACTTTCCATGATAGCCATCCCTGTCATTTTTTACTTGGTTCTGTTCATACATGGATTGAGTATTGAAGATGCAAGAGAAGGAGGATGGGTTGGGGAGGTAAGTTTTCAATGCAATCATTCGTCGATTTAAGCAGCGTTTGCATTATTCAGTCTTCGATTACTCAATCAGCCATAAAATATCTTGCTTCCATCCATCCATTTTTCTTGCAGACTTCCCCGCCTGTGCCAGTCTCTGACTTGTTTCAATTGGTCGACTTTGGAAAAGTGAGATGGGACCTCGTAACAGAAATTATCCCAACCTGGGCTGGTAAGCATATTTTAAGTACGATCTCTGCTTTGCAGTTTGGTTTCATTTTAACGATTGCTGTGCTTTTTATTATTGCTTCAGGAATGGTATTTGTAGTTTCATTTTCTTCTTGCCTGGATGTTGCGGCTATCTCAATGGACATGGGCGAAGCACTAGATGGTAAGCTATCAAGCAACCACTTGTTGTTGTTTTTTTATCATATCTTATCACTCAATATTTATCTCAGTCAACAATGAGTTGATGACAGTTGGAATATCTAACTGTAAGTACTCTGGCATATTTCAGTAGTATACTCGAACCTTTTCTAATCTAATATATTGCCATTTTATTTTCGTAAGTGTTGGCTGGGCTCGCGGGTGGTTTCACTGGATCCTATATCTTTAGTCAGACCATTTTCACGTATCGGACAGGCTGTCGCTCGAGGTGGATTGGAATATTGGTTGCGTTCACTTTTATTGCGGTCGTTGTTTCTACCATTAATTTCCTCGAAGTGACTCCTCTTTTCTTCCTTGGGTCCTGCCTCATGTTCATTGGATTTGATCTTCTGTATGAATGGATTGTGGAAGTAAGACACAAGGTTAGTGGTGTTTTATAGATTTCCCATTGTTCTACTATTATCATAACTCTCCTTATCCATGCCTACCAGCTACTCTTCTCTGAGTATCTTGTCCTTCTGGCAACATTCGTTGCTATACAATTTTTAGGGATCAATGGTCAGTAATAAGTACCGCGAAGTCATCACATTTTGTCTTCTGTAACACTTGCTCACCTTGTAGTATATAATGTTTGCAGGAGGCATTGGTGTTGGTATTGCCGTGGCAATTTTTGATTTTGTGGTGACAACCGCTAGTGTTTCCAGTGTAGTTCGAGTCTCTCGAAGATCACTTGCTATGTGGAGGCCGCAAGAGCGAACATTTATTGAAAATCATGTGTACAATGCTCAGTGTCCCAAAATAGTTACTCTTGAATGTAGAGGATCAGTATTTTTCGGGTCTTCCATTAGTATGCTCAGCAATGTGCTAGATGAGACAGGGCTAATGGCTTCTGTGGATGAAAAGGAAAAGGCAGAGATAAGCAGGCTCAACAGCCCTCTACCTCATCGCCCTCGACTTTCAGGATCTCTTTCGCCTGCCTCGGTTTCGCCAGGGAGCGGTAGGTTAGAAAGACGAAAGAAAGAGAGGCCTAAACAGCCTGAGAGAAGAAATCTTATTCCGACACCGAATACAACACCTCGGTTTTTGGTTCTTGATTTATCATCAGTTTCCAATGTTGATGCATCTGCAGCTCGTGGGTGCTTCTTGCAACTTGCCAAGATGTGTGCGAAAAGGAAAATAGTTGTTTGTGCCGCTGGTGCCAATAGCAGGATTGACTGGATAATGCAAACTCATGACACCGCACATCATGTGGACATTGACGGATTGGCAAGTGGATCAATAGAATCAAGCGAAAAGATTATCCTTTTTGACGCCCTGGATGAAGGTAAGATTCTGTGTAAATGCTCATATTTATGGCAGCAATTATCTTGTCCCCTGAATAACATTGACCGTTAATTTCCAGCATTGCAATTTTGTGAGAAATCTTTAATTGATGAGGCGCCATGTCAGTCTCTTTCGTTCAGACGTCTTGAAGACTTAGTTCCAGTGTCTGGCGACACGCCAGGCATATCTCTGTCTACTGCTTTCACTCACTTTCTTGGGTTGGAACCAAATGATGCCGCTGCCCTGATTGATTATGAGAAATGTGGCAAAGCATTCCATTCAGAGACACTGTATAAATCCGGGGAGGTTATTTTTGCTTCCAGGATGAATGCAGACGGTTTCTTTGTTGTCCTATCAGGGTCAGTTGTAGTTCTTGTTGAGGATAGGTCAGTGAGTGGTGCATCCAATTCAATTTTTTCAGGTGCAGGAATGCAGCATATTAAGCAGCGACGTAATATTGTTGAAAGTGGTCAAGTCTCACGTGTGCTCTCAGTGGGGAGTGTTGTCGGATTTGTTGATTTTGTGCTGAAACGTCCGAGAACATTTTCTGTTATTGCTGGTAAAGATTCATTGATTGCTCAATGCCATCGGTCTGGGCTTGACGAGCTCAAAAAGGACAACCCAGATCTTGACCGGATTGTTGACAAAGTTCTGTTATTGTGCAGTGTAGTCGAACTGGCCACAAGAGATCCTTAGGTCACATCATGTATGGCTGCATGGAACTTCATGTGTAACATTCTACTGAGGAAGGACAAGTATCGCGAGCTAGCAATTTCGTAATTGTCGAAGCCTCCCGGTACATAGATTTGTCATCTGAGTCGGAGTCAAGTAATAGCTGTTGCCTCTTGTCTCTTGATCTAGATGGCTGTCACATAGAACATATTATTTAGCTGTTAATAAAGAGATTATGATCCATCTAAGCCATGTTGAATCAATCCAATTGGCGCCACATCTTAAAAATAGAAGTGATTGACTCTATGCTGCAACACCACAGATAGCCACCACCACCAGCTGCGCTATTGGCTCTTTGAGGTTCTGATTCGTCCCAAAATTGAACACCAATATCTCCCATAAAGTATCTGTCCCTCTTGCCAACGAACGCCACCATTGAAAAATCCAACCGTGAAGCGAATTAAATGGTGTATGTGGCCGATGCTCCCAGTGCTGGCGCACGTTAGCTGCCGCCCCTTCCTGACCCACATACTGATATTATGAGATAATTCCAAAACCGACTCATGAATTTTTAGATCATAGTTTTCTGTGTACAAAATCTAAATACATATATTAATGTCATATCTACAAGACTGTTCACCCAATTTCGCAAAGAAACATCTAACTCATTCTCCATGAACGAACATCCACACAAGAAAATAACATCTCTAGCTCCATCTTACATAGCTACTATTTTTCCAAGCCACGGTAACATTTGCAATCCTCTCTCCTAGCCCATAAGCCTTTCTTAAAAAATAAGGGTGTACCAAATGTTCACCCTTTTTGCCATCCTGCTCTGTGTAGTAACAGCTTGAATCAAAGTACCCCGTGCGTCTAGTCTCCCCAAAAGGATCCTGAAAAAATGTTCACGTGATGATAAAATGAGAAACAGGTGCAATAATGTCATGCAGCGTTTTGTGCAAGAGGCATAACACAACTCCACATACCTCATACATGGTAGCCACGGCCCCGAAAGGAGAAGTCCAGGAATCACCACCCACGGCCATCATTTGGAACACCATCATACTCCTTAATATCGACATGATGGTCCCATCAGCACCGGCATGTATGCCTCCAGCTGTGGCGAATGCCCCCCCAAATTTGTTGGTAAGGTCAGCGTCTATATGCCAATAGTTGATCCACTATTTTTTGGGATCAGAGTGCAGAAGTCACAGAGGAATATTGTTATTAGTCGGCTGAAAAGGAAAAAAAGACACACGTTGAAAGGCGACAATATTATCCACTTGGGGGTTTTACTCACATTTTGAACATCCGGATGGACATTACCATTATAAACAGGACTACCAATAATCACAGAATCGGCATCCATGACATCTAAAAATGTAACATTGCTCGTATGTCCAAACACAATATGTCCATGGAGTGGACTGCTCGGATGATGTCGGATGTGAGTCTGGAATGCGGTATGCACACCGGTAGCGACATTCCACGCCATTTCAGAAATGTGGGTGTGATACTCTGGACCATAGACGATGAGGACTGTGACGTTCGTAGAGGGGCTGCAGCCGTTGGAGGAGGTGCATGACGCGTGAGGTAAACCTTGTAGGGGCCAATCGATGGTAGAGATGGATGAGGACGAGTCTGAGGTTGCAACAACCGGCTGCTGTACTTGCTCGGTGGCAGTGAAAGCTTGCTGTTGTGAGTCCCCCATCGATCGCGATGCTGCCACATTATTATTCGTTTGGCTACTCTTGCCGTACATCCCGTTGGCATTGTACTTGGCTTCCTTATTCTTGTCTTGGTATTCCAACCATTCTTGGTAGCTCGCATCGCTATTTCCGAAGCGGACATTGACATTATTATTTGTCTGACCGCTCTTGTTACCACTGGTGGATCCATATCCAGATTTTTCTTGCTTTACAGATGCCACCCAGTCCTGCCAGGCATCGCCATTTTCAGTACTACTGCTAGCGCCATATTTATTCTTGTTGGCTTGAGACTCCAACCACTGTTGAAAGTCCTCGTTCGTCTCGGCACTAGAGCCATATTTCACCTTGTTGACCTGAGACTCTAACCATTGTTGATAATCTTCATTGGTTTCGCCACTAGCACCATATTTGTTACCTTGTGACTCTAGCCAATTCTGAAAATCTTCATTTGTCTCGCCACTAGCACCATATTTGTTACCTCGTGACTCTAGCCAATTCTGAAAATCCTCACCCTTCTCCCCACCACCACTAGTAGCACCATACGTCTTCTTCCTAGTGTGCGGCCCTTGCGTCTTCTTCAGCATCCCCTCCGATTCCAACCACTGCTTGAAGTCCTCATTACCATCCACCAAGGAACTGACCCCCATCAAATTATTCGCTGTCTCCTTGTGCGTGCGTAATATGGCATGGGCCAAGGAGGCAAGGTACATGACACCCCCCACCCACGCCAACGTTGCGGCCAATATTAGTTTTTGCGGCTGGCGGTACCATGGTCCTCCGCCATGGGAACGGCGGCGACTACTACTACTATTGACCGCGTAGGATTGGTGGTGGACGGGATAGTAGTAGCCCTCCTCGTTCTGCGATGGAAGGAGCGGGGCGTCTTCCTCGTTGGTGCCGTAGGAATGAGAGGGTGCGGCGGCGGTGGGGGTGTAGGGAGCGGTGGTGGGAGGAGGTCGTCGACGGACTCGTCCGTTGTTGGCACCGCCGTTCATGTTCATATCCATGTTGTTGCTTCTTTCCGGCCGATTATTTTCAGGGGAATTCATCGTGGGGAAACTGTTTTAGCCAGAGCTATGAATGGTGGTTGCACTGGAGACGCCCAATTGAAATTGAATCGACGCCGTGCTTTCTTCACTTGCATAGCAGGCTCATGCGTTGGGTTGCGTTTTATTTTGGGCGGAGTGTGCTGTGCATTTAGCTTGCTTCTGTCGTTGGGATGTTTCGGAGGGGCGACTGGGAGAATTTGATCAACAAAGGACCTAGTATTGAAAACGAGAAGCTCAAATTCAAAGATGCTGCCGACAACCAGACAAACTTGTGCTTTGGATACCACTGTCACCGAGATTATGTCTAAATGTGACCAATTTAGATATTTCAGCGGAACGCGAAAGCAAGATCATCACAGAATCATCAGATTCATCTTCATCACAGCTTCATCACACCAATTCCATCGCCATCACAGCAAACCGCAAACCCAAACAACGCAATACAATAAAAGGATAAAAACGATAAGACTGCATCAACGAACAGCAACGACCTTTGCTCAAACAGAACTGAATATAATTTAACCAGCCCGTAGTTTGTGGGCGATCTTCTTCACCCGAGACACCAAAACCCGAACATAGCAATCATAATCAACGATCACAATGTTGCTGGAGGCATGCAGTAGCTGCTTCAATATAGAGAAGACCGGAACGAAACAACAAAAAGCCGCCCGCCCAGCACTCGATAGAACAGTATCCTTCATCCGCGCACACGACCTTGACCTCACCGACGAAGATCTGGCCAAATGCAGCGAAGAAGCGGCAGCAGGCGCCGATGATCGAGATGAGGTCAACAACAACATCACCGATACCAACAAGGAACTACTATGCGTCGGGAGCGGCAATGGATCGGGTGCCATCATGACCGCGCTCGTCAATATTGGCCTCAAGGAAGCGGCCGACGAATCCACCCGATGGAGTGCCATCAGCAGCACGGATAAGATTCTCAAAAAACGGACAAAGCAATTAAAGAAGGGGAAGGGGGGCGAAGAACCAGCCATCATGGGACCATGGCCAAATGCCGCCAGCGGAACAGATGTCTTTGTATGGTCCTCGAAATGCACCCGACCGGGCCACTACGGATCGGATTATCCCGTCGTGAAATCCCGTGGACTCATCCCTGCATCGGCACGTGACGTTGTGGAACTGATCAAGGATAGCGATCGCGTCACGAGTTACAATAAAATGGCCATCGGACGGGAGGATCAGGCGGTGTTGACCCAGGATGTGAACAGTTCGATCCATTGTTTGGAGACCAAGTGTCCGGGGTTGGGGGTGGTGGGAGAGGCGAAGATTATGAGCAGTAAGAGTCAGCCGCCCTTGACTCGTAAGCCTGTGGAGTTTAAGACGTTGTTTTACTCGAGGCAGTTGACGGGGGATGATGGCGTGGAGATGGATGGGGTGGCCTATGTTACCGTCGGCAGGTCCGTGTGGGAGTCTCCCGAGGGTACGGCCGATGGGTCCGATGGTTCCACCACGCGATGTGAGATGCTTTTGAGTGTCAATCTTGTGAGGGAAATTACAACCGAGAATGGAGAAACGTGGTGTGAGTTAACGAGCATTACTCATGCCGTTACTCCGGCTGGTGTTCCAATGTTCATTGGAAAGCAACTTGGTTTGGCTGCTGCTGAGAATTATATCAAGGATATTCGTGCTTTGTTTCAATAAATGAATGGCTGGTGTAGAACAAGCTATTTTTAGGTGTTTATGTGAAAAAAAACTTAGAGCTATAGGGGATGATGAGAATCGAAATTGTTGTGAAAAATATGCATCCATCATCTGTATTTACATGTAGGATTGAGGTCGCCATTTAGATAACAAATATGATTGTTAATAACCGTGTTCCCAAAAAGAGGAAAGAAAATTTCTCTTTTGTTAAATTTTTAGGTGGGATCAATGATCGCTGGCCTTTTTGCACTGATTGAGTTCATCAATGCAACGAGGGGTATCGTACATCATAATAGATGCATGATATCAACTCCATATCATAGTGCATGCTTGAAGACCAACACTGTGTGTAGCTCCTACCACCTCGAGGCTGGGGAGGAAGGTTGGTATCCGCTACAATACCACTGTTGAAATGCCGTCATAATTTTATCAAACCGTTCATAATTTCAGTTCATTGAACAAACAAAGACAGAAAGTCGTGAAAGTCCAAGCCACCTAGTTCTGGAATGCCCCTTGGTCTTCCGACCCCGTTTGGGTGGTGTTACATTAGTCAATAGGCAAACCTCCCTTCACGCTCCTCCCGTGACACAACGTTGTTGTCCTGCCGTATGGTTGAATCGATCGTGACGAGACGTACCTCCCATTCTAGGTTGCGGTAGTTGTCGGGAATCCGGTAGAGCTTTCGAGAGTTGGGCCCGTGGCCAAGGACCGGCGGTATGTTCAGCAACCTGGAGTCTCCGGGGCACATGTCGTAGAGGCCCTGGTCAACACCGGGGATCATATCTCCGCTGCCCAAGACCATTTGGTAGGGCTGGCTCCCAGTTCCCCGAAAGGCCGAGGCGTCGTAGACGACCTTCCTGCCCGTTTCTGAGTCTATGTAAGAGGCTTCGTAGTCGATTTCCAGGACATCATTCCGTCGCGATTGTATTGCGCATTCCTGCGAGGTTTTTTGGATCGTTGTGATGCTGTACCCAACCCGTTGGTTGCTGGTGCTGCTGACTTCCGTCGTTTGGGCGAGTTCCAGGGCATCTTTGGGAGTCACGATGCTCGATCCCATATCCCCTGTAGCGTCTCCGCGAGCTGCCAGATTAATGAAGTCCACCTCAAGTGGATAGGGTCCCGATCGGAGTTTCTCCACGATATCCTTCGACGTGTAGCTCCCACTGACGTCCCTTGGCTGCAGGATCATTCCTTCTCGCAGCATCTGGTTATTTTTGTTGGAAACCACTACGCGACGTATGGCAACGACGTTCCTCCCACGTAGACTCGTGTCGTAGATTTCAACGCCCAAAGAATCCCTCGGTGATTCGAGATGGACGGTAACGACACCCTTCGAAGCCCCATCGCTCTGGTATGCGTTCGCAACATGTGGAAAAAATAGCGAGGCGACCATAGATTCGAAAAACATACGCCGTCGGTTGTTGACGGCATTTAGAGCAAATGAAGATCGTGGTCTTTGTATGGAAGAAGAAATTGCCAGGGGAGATGAAATGGTGGCGAAAGCTTCTGATGTGGTGATGGAAGTGGCGATGACTGCC
>JALLBF010000389.1:0-10179 GCA_036939945.1 Thalassiosira sp. AJA248-18
AGAGCTCTAAATCACTGGAAAATTGCTTGTCAAACATAAAACAACTCCCAGTTTTGGCAGAGAACACGTAACGAAGTTTTGTTCTTGGCTCTCAAACAAAACTCAATATTGGCTGCCTAAAACTATTTCAGCCACCCATTTTTTGTTCAGTGTCATTTCCCTAGCACTCTGCTGTTGTGGGTTATGGCATTCCCTCTTCGACAGTATATTGGCAACCCTTTTCCCTACCTCTAGCACTCTGCTGTTGGGTTATGACACTCTCTTAGACATCATATTGACACCGCCCTCAATGAACATATAGTATTGTATCTGCAGCCACACTCTAGATCCCACCCAAGAACACAGGCGACCTTGCCCCATACCAAGATGAAGGATTCACAAGCGTCTAATGAAACGGCTACATTGCATGGTATTTTAGATCTCGTTGGATGTGAATTACTTTCATACTTGGCGCCCCAAGAATTGTGCCTTTTCAGCATTGCACACCGGCGTTCCTTCGATGAAGTTCAGAAGAATCTTGCCCTAATATTTGTGCAGCACATCGCCCCCCTTCTTGAAGCTCCCTTTGAATTTGGTGAATGGAATTCAGGTAGGGTTTGCTTTCGCCGAGGACACTCCCATCCGAGCCAAACAGATCTATTCTGTTTTCTCTTCAAAATGATGGAAGACTTGGATTTTGTTGGATATCATGATCACAAGTCCTTGTCGCAAGCGAGACATGATCTACAAGGCCAGGCATCGTGGACAGCTGATTTTCAGGGCCGGCATGGCCGTGAGCACGTGTCTTTCAAGTATGAAAACAAGGCGAACAAGAACTCTGTGATGCAAGTTGTGAAGCATATTATTGAATCTGGCTTCGGCTATATCGGGTGGCGTAGTATTGGTACTCAATTTGTACAAAAGGTTGGCTTCGTTGAAGATTGGGTGTGTTATCTCATTGCCCAGAGTGATGCCAGTGTTGGGACATGGAGCTGGTCATGCCCACAGTATCCGCATCAGGATGTAGGTAATGGGACAGCAGGCATGGGAGTCATGATTTCGATTGCAGGGTTTGATATCGAGATCAGTGCTGTGGATCACGAGTGCCGTGTTCTTGGATGCCCCTCCTTGAAATGAGCCATTTGGTACTGAAAAAGCATGCACCATCCAGTTTTTGTTAATACATATTACTCTGTTTCACTGTCTATTTTCTGGCAAACAAAATAGAGTTGAATAGCAGATACCAATTGATATTGTAGTTTAATGCCACCACTGGGAGAAAACACTGACGCTATGAATGGCTGTAAGCACAACCTATCTAAATAAATCTAAAGGAAAAGCACCTTTGTGATGTATCCTAATCACTGATCTCGGTGTGGCTTCCTTTTGTGGCCTGGAGATATTTTTTAGGTGGCACAGTTCGATGGATGTGGACACTCTCATAAAGAAATTTGAAGCATCTACACGGTGCATTCACATGTTCACGACTTTCAAAAAGAAGTGGGTATGTTTCTCTACTTTGTGCTGAGTACTTCAACTGTCACAGCACAGCGAGGAAAGGGTGTTTAAGTACATCGAACTCATCTAGATCTGGACCTGCTTCGATGAATTTCACTAATGGATTCAAATGCCAAATCGTGCGCCCAATGCTATCGGCAGATAAAAATAACCGCAGAGAAGCCCTCTTGCTGTGCCAGATGAATAGAGAGTCGATAAGGCTGAGCTTGGCGCACACTATAGTGAAATGATGACATGGAATGAATGATGGCATTCTTACAATATTTCACATCCTTATCATGACCAACAAATGATAGTACCCATAGGAGTAGGTTCCTTACTTAATGTGAATATTTCCCTTTATCTTCATCTCAAGTCGTTTTGTTTCTACAGATGTCAATCAAATACACTTGGTTTTTCATACTTTCTCTTCTGTTTGCTTGTAATTGCATTCTTCAGCATCCACGCTTTTACTACAGTCCATAGCTGACTACGATCATAATCGACTGCATGTCTCCGCAAATCTGAGAAATGTTGGATATTCCCAATTCAATGGAAAAAGGAGCTCCAATGTTTTATATTTTATACAGAGCGAGGAGCACCAAGTGAAAGTGTTTGGGTCAAGCTTGAACTGTACATGGCAATAACTGGAAAATTGTATTGTACTCAATTATTATTCAATTTACAAATTGTTCTACTATTATCAGGTGCCCCAAAATCTGAACTTTGCGTATTGGGTTATTGGCTTGTGGACAGCTTTGGACTCTGCCAACTATCTGAGATTCTCTACTCTGGCAGGGCATTTTACTCCTCATCAGTATCTCCTTCTATCAGGGCATGGTACTCCCCATCAGCATCTCCTTCTTGACTATACTCGGTCTCGGTATCTTGATTGAAAGAGCGAGAAGATCCTATTGACATGCTAGATGAAAGGGATTGCATCGTCGCACATGTTTTTGTACACTCCTCCTCCCAGCGAACTGTAAAAAAGAAGAATAATCCTATGATTGCAGTGGAATATATGCCAGTTACCAATCCCCACCATATTCCATATATTCCTAATCCAGCACCAAATGCAAGTATGGATCCAGCAGTCACGCCTACAATCCAAATTCCAACTACATTAAGAATCAAAACGAGTTTTTGCCTACCCAATCCCCGCAGCACACCTCCGTTTGTTGCTTGGATTGCATCACCCATCATAAAAACGCACATGATTTGAATGAGCTGGGCGACAAGGTCCGCAACATCTTCGTCGCTGCTGAACAAATTTCCCAATTCATCTCTGCAGAACAGTAAGATAACAATCAACACTAGCTGCATGGTGATGCAGAAAATGAAGAATGCATGAGATGATCTGCGTGCTTCTTCGGGTTTTCTGTCCCCCATCAGTTTCCCGATTTGAATTGATGCTGCAATTCCAATAGCGAATGAGAAACTCTGGAATATGATTCCATCCAGGCTCAATGTGATAATGTGAGCACCCAAAGGAATCGTTCCAAGGAGACCTGCTAGTAGTGTCGTTATCTCAAACGCCCATGCTATGGCCGACAAAGAAAATGCACCTGACATGCCCAGAGACATAAACTGTTCAAGCACTTCTTTTGTAAAGTGTTCTTTGCAGAACCGTGGAAACGTTTCTTTGAGTCTGCTCTTTCGGATGAGTATGTACACGACAATGACAACAAACTCGATAGCCCGAGTTAACGTTGTTGCCCAAGGAGAGCCAGCGATACCCCACCCTAACTTGAAAATAAACGCCCAATTGAACAACGCGTTGCAAGCATTGGCAAACATTCCTATCCATATTCCTTGGAGAAGTATGTCTTGTGTTTGTAGATACTTTGTTAGGACCCTGAATGAGTACAGTGGGAATAGGCCTGGAATCAGCCGCAATGAAAACTCGCCGGCCATCGCGGCCAATTTGGGATCTTGCCCAAGTAAATGCATGGTAGGTCCAGACAATGCCATCAGCCCTGACATAATAATGGTTGCCAAAAAGACTAATAGAAGAGAGTGTAAATAATAGTTTGTGTATGAGGTCATGCAATGTCATGCAATGTACATATATAAACCAGTCGACCATCTATCACTCACCTAATAGAAGAGATATGCCAGTCAATGATCCATACATTTCCATTTCGTTTCTGCCATAAGATTGGGAGAGAAGCGTGTCAACTGCTGTCATGAAGCCCACCATGGTGCTATTCCAAAGGTTAAACCAGGCCGTGGCTGAACGGGTAAATAACATTATGTGCATTAGGTCATGCAATGTGATGAAATGTGCAATATATAAACCAGTCAACCATCACTCACCAAGAGCAGCGGCACCCAACTCATCCTTCCCTAGTTGACCCACAAATCCGATATCCACAACTGGTAAAAAGTTCTGAAATATCTCGGATAGAATGATGGGATAGGCAAGTTTGCTTATAACCTTCAAATGTTCGACATATGGAATCTTTTCTCCCTTTGCTCCATTTCCTCCATTTCCTCCGGGCGCGTCGTCTAGTTCGTCGTGTGCTAACAGTACTTCGGCGTCCTCCTTGTTTTCAGGAACAAGTGGTGACGCTAACAGCGGCGATGATAAATCGCTTTCTATTTCTAACCCTGCTTCAACGTCATCAGTGCAACCCATCTTCAGCGTTAGGGTGGTGTTGTGATATGATGTGTTCAGCCGAAAACTCTGATGCTGATGCGCAGCGGGTTGGCGATTAATTGAATGACGTTGGTCTGTGTTTGATGTTGTTTGATGACTTTGCGCTGGTAAAGCGAGTAGAGAGGAGGTCTGCTGTGATGTTGTGGTCGAGTGGGCGGGGAGCTTCGCTCGGCAGACTTTCCCGTTGGGGAATCCTCGCCACAACTTCGCGTCCGCGCCGGCCTGTACCAGTGTGTCGCCCGCCGACCTGATAATTATTCCCAGAATGGTATGTTTCTACTTACAGGAGATTCTACACATTTTTGTAGAATTCCTCATGAAGAAATCCAGCAAAAGATACCTATGTGGGTCTTATGTCTTGCGACTTGCGGCATACCGCAGCCGGTTTTCTAGATACCTAGACAAGAAGAGGAAGCTGTCTGATGAGGTTGGATGATCAGTGTGCGGAACAGATGATATATATATAACTGCAGAGACATACAGGGCAGATATTTGGTATCTCTGATGGCGGACACTATCAAAGAAAGAAAAAAAAGGAGGAGAAAAGAGAGACGGGGGGAAAGGAAAAGAGGAGGAGAGAGAGAGGAGAAGGAGAGAGGAAGAGACAATGATCAATGGCAGGATACAGCATACTATCTCCAACATGGTCTATTGCATCCGTTATAATGGTACCTGTTGTATGATTTAAAAAATGCCACTCTACAACAAAGTGTGGTGACAGCAATACTGGATGAACCAACATCAAGACAACATATCCTAAAAACATAGACTCAGAAAGTAGCAACATTATGACCAGCAATCCGTCCAAATGCGATGCAATCAAGGGTAGCACAGCTTCCTAAACGATCGCCACCATGAACTCCGCCTGTAACTTCGCCTGCAGCAAATAAACCTTTGATAGGATATCCATCAACATGCATAACCTGTGCATCTGTATTGATGTGTAGCCCGCCCATGCAATGATGTACTTTGGGCCAAAGGCGGACAGAGTACAATGGGAACTTGACAATGGGAGCTAGATCTTCACGCAATGGTTTGCCAAACTCTTCATCCTTACCGTTTACAACCCCAGCATTGTAGGAATCAATTGTTTCCTTTAAAGTGAATGGATCCATTGCGTATTCCTTGGCAATTTCTTCGATGGAATTATGTTCTTTCACCGTGGGCTTCAGCTTTTGCAAGTCCTTTTCAAGGCTATGTTGAGCGCCTACATGATCAGTCATGCAAATGACTGGATGACCCATTTTGAGGATTGCCATCGATCTCTCATACCGGTTGCCTAGTTCATTCACAAATCGTTTGGATGTTGCAGGGTCAATAATAATTCCATAAGGGAAACCTGCACCGATGCAAAAGAATGGTGCTAGACCAAAGCCGTCTTCATCTGGACTTGTCCAAGGGCCCAACTGAATATGGCTCAACTGCACTGGAAGGGCTGATATCTTCAGTGATTCCTTGATCACTTCTGCAGTAGCGCTGCAAAACGTAGTTGAGAAAAATGAGCATGGAGCCATTCGTCTTAAAAATGTGATGTCTTGTGACTCACCCTGGTTGATTTGTTGACATGACGCTATTGCCAAAAGTTGGTACTTGAATCTGTGGCATTTTCAGGGGTAAGCATATTTATCAGTAATGTTTTCAAAATTATCGATGGTGATAGTCAACAGTAGTGCACCTACCGAGCGGAATGGAATGTCTGCAGAAAATCCGCCGCTTGCAAGGACGACACCCTTGGTACAAAAGACTTCTTGGGCTTTCTCATCGCCATGGCTTACTTTAACTCCAACAACTTTTTCACGCCCACTAACTCTATCAGTTTCAAGAATGAACCCTTCAAACTTGGCATTTAACTCAAGTTTAATGTTTGGCATGCCTTTGATCCTTTTCAGCATTGGATCTATTATATCATTTCCTGGGGGGAACAAGTCGTATGTGAGGTTCCCTAAATAACCATCAAAAGTAGGACAGAGTGTTCATTTGTATCTTTTCTCACCGCAATGGTTCTCTGTACTTAAAGTGCGAGGTACCGAATGACCGCCCATCTGGGTGACTCGGTCTCGGTATCTGATTCCGAACTCTGATTCTGTCCATTTTACAGTTTCGTATGATTCGCCAATCATCTTATCGAGTAGATTTGGGTGATTGAGATTCACGCCAGCTGCAAGCATATCTTTCTTCATCAGCTGAACGGAGTCTTTGATTCCAGCCTTTTCTTGACTCGGTGACCCCACAGCAGCGATCTGACCTGCATTCATGACGCTATTTCCGCCAGCTTTGTCCATTTTCTCGAAAATGACAACACGTTGTGAACCGGAATTTGTTGCCTCCATTGCAGCGCTAGCAGCATCAGCAATAGTATATTCGAGACATATGAGAAAAGAAGAGAGGTCGCTGCAAACCATTCAGTTCGCAATTGAACTCACCTTAAACCGGCAAACCCTGATCCAATAACTCCAACATCAATGAGCATTTTTTTATTAGACGCAGACATATTTCTTAGAATGGTGTAGATTATTATTTGACTCGTATTTGATAAATGTTTGTAGTGGAGTTCTCAATTTAGTTCTAGAATATTTGATGTAGATTGGTGTATTGGAGTTCTCATTTTTTAGTTCGCGCTGATTACATACCTCTCTAGAGAGGTAACAACCAAAGAACAATTTTTCTTTGATAAGTACAAAATTCAAATAGGGAATAAAAAATGCTTCTTCTTCACTTCAACTTGAAATGTTGATTCAGAAGAAAATGCTCCTTGCTAGCTAATATTTCTTGACCTGGCTATGGCTGCACTGCATAGATGCATGGAGAGAGTATCCTAGGCTCCAAGGATAAGCAGTGACCCCTGCGCACTATGATATTTCCTAAGCACAGGGTACAATATATTCGATCTCTCCTATGACACACCTACATCCGCTCCTCCGCCTTTTTACTCTTGAGTGCAAAGAAAGCAAATATCCGCACAACAACAAATATGACCAGAAGCAACGCCGCATTCGTCCACGCCGAGAACTCAACACCCAAAAAGTCGAGCACAGCCCGCTCCGAGGCATACCCCGTCGATAAATTGTTACAGGAAGACAACAAACCACTCCCATCGCAAGGCACAGGTCTGTCAAATACCAGCTGGACTGAAGCATTATACGAATATTTAAATGGAGATAAGTATCCCATCCATAATATCCATGAGGGGACGTTACGTACGAAGAATCCACCGACAACCATGAGACTAAGTGCAGCGACAGTCATGATGACCATGCCCTTTTCCATGTCGAGTACCGCAGCGCCGATGAACAGACCGATCGATTCTCCGGCAAGGACACTTAGTAGACTGCAAAAGGTGCTTCCGAGGAAGATTCCAAAGTTATTGTTTACACCAGACATCCAATAGGATATTACCATGTATATTGCAGGTAGTGCTAATCGTGCTGGGGCTTCTGAGGTTGTCTTGGCCATGAAGTACGCAGATAAATGGTATGCTCCGGAACTTCTTTCTTTGAAAATGATTGCCCGTTCCAAGGGGAAGGCCATGTAGGCTGTAAACATAGCATCGAATACCTGTGGCATGATAATATGGACATGTTGTTAGTTAATGGAATTTTGCAAAACATTAAAGAACGTTGCCACATAATTGGACACATAAACATAAAGTAGTCCAAAATGGAGACCCAGAAAAAAATGGCAAAGATTGATAGAGCGATTGAGACAACTTACCCAGAAAGTCATCGTAAAAAAGTAATAACTCGACCGATCAAACACCGTCGACTCCGTATACGGCATCTGAAACCAAAGCAATCCACACATGAAACCAATTGCCCCCGCCTTCGTCAAATTCAACGGAGTGAATATCGCCGATCGGCTATTTTTCATCGACCGATGAACCAAAACAGTGTATTGCGTCCACCACGTCGAATTAAAGGATTTTTCCGTCAAGACAATGGAAAATCGTCGGCTGAGTCCGCGCTTGTTGGTGGTTGTACCAAATTGAGCCTGTTCCTCGGCATCCTCGTCTTCGATGCGTTTGGCCGTGGCCTCGGCATCCCAAGAATCGATGAGCTTTTGTTTTGTGGTTGTGCCTCCTGATGTTTGCCTTCTTGCGGCCTTTTTTCGGTGACGCAACCCCGTATTGGTGGAATGAGGAGCCTCTCCATTATTCTCTATGAAGATATCACTTCCTTCTTCGTCAATTTCGTCAATATCATCAATGGCGCTATCCACTACCAACAGATCCATATGATGGTCTGCAGCATTATATCCCGCCGGACATTCCAATCCCAGTGTTTTGACATGTTCCAAGGATCCCTCCGGTGTTCCAAAATAGACTACATTCCCATCCGCCAGAAGCATCAACTTGTCAAAAGCAAAGAATACCGCAGAACTAGGCTGATGTATGCTGGTAATGATGGTCTTCCCCTCCTCGCGCGCCAACAAGTCGAGGATACGCATGAGTGCCACGGCCGATGTGCTATCCAAGCCCGATGTTGGTTCATCCAGGACGATGATTGCGGGATCGGTCAACAGCTCGGAACCGATATTCACCCGTTTCTTTTCCCCGCCGGAAATCATGAAAATTGGAGTGTCCGCACATTTATTCAATCGCAGCTGTTTGATAATTCGATCAACCTCCGCCACCTTTTTAGGCTTGGGCCAAGATGACGGCAATCGCAAAAAGGCCGTGTACGTGAGCTGATCCCGAACGGTCAAATGACCAAAGAATAAATCGCTCTGTTTGACATAGGCCACCTTCTTCTTCATCTTTTTCATGACGCGATCGGTGACGATTTCTCCGTCCAGTGTGATGATTCCAGAGTCGTAGGCCGATCTGCCGGAGAGGACGTCGAGGATGGAGGTCTTGCCGCTGCCGCTGGGGCCCATGAGGGCTAAGACCTGGCCTGGGGAGGCAGAGCCGGAGACTCCGTTGAGAATTGTTTTGGTGGAGCTGCGCTTGCTTGGGGCTTCCTCGTCGTCTGCGGCGGAGGCAGCGTTGCTGTTGTCGGGATCATCATCGATCGAGCTATCCTTTCCAAAACGAGAAGGCGCGGATATGCTGCCCCGTAGCAAGCCGGTATTGACGTCCTTGACCTCGACGGTTTTTGCGATGCGAGTCCATCGGAGGTGCTTCCCGCGGTTCTTTGACTTGGTTTCCTCGAATTCGAATTCAGGCGAAGAAGAAGCGCTGCCAACGCCGCCCTGTTCGAGAGCTTCCATTGGTGCGGCGGAGGAGGAAGAGGAGTTATTGTGGTGTGCTGCGCTTCTGGTTCTCTAGAGGTCCTACAATACGATATCTCTACTGCCTCTCTAGATTCAGATACCAACCTACATACCTTCCTTCAGCTTCCTCTACCTACAAATTATTATCTGATTATTATTCAAAATGAGATGTATTCGCGCGGCTCTCCCAATCACCAGTGTCTCACCTTTTGCGTTTTTTCCCAACATGATCCCAAATCCCAACGAACCAATGAAAGCCCGCAGTGCGAACTGGTACCTAGGTACATGGATACCTTTGGAGGCTTGCTTTGGTTTGCCCACGTGACCTTCTTCTTCACATGACATCAATAGCTTTTGACAATCTCTCTAGGCAGATGCTTCTTAGATACTCGTCACGCAGATTGTCATTAACTTATCTTCTGGCTTGAAAATGGGGTTCTTGATAGAGTTTATTAGCTTCTTTTTTTGCATTTTCAACGTCAGTTTTCTGAATCTATGTAACATACCTAAGCCCAGTAGTATGTTGTAGGTGTACTGGCACGGCAGCATGCAGTTCCTAGCAAGTGGTGGATGGACGCCTTCGGAAAAAAAAACGGGGTGTGAAATCGTCAAACCAGACCAAGCATACGTACTGGGTTCGCACGCACGACAGGCCTTGATTGTGGATTGGGAGTCTGTCGTATTCTCCCCATCTCAATTAGGAAGGGATAACCTCCATTACGTTAACTAGAAGCAGCTGCTATGGGGCTCTAGCTAACTGGCCCTAGGTGAAGGTTTCGTACAAAAATCATGATTTTGTACGATAAGTAAAGTAAATCGAGCCAATTTACGCGAAT
>JALLBF010000390.1:0-10241 GCA_036939945.1 Thalassiosira sp. AJA248-18
CAAAGTTCGTTGATCGATCGTCGATCTGACGGCTGATGAATTAGCTAGGTAGGCACCTAGCTAACCTTACGTACGTACATCTTGTGGTCGAGCCCCCCCATCGCGCAACTGACCTGGGTTGAAAACCTGCCGAGTGGTTCTGGAGGGTTGGTTAAAGTGTTCCCTGGTCATAGCTCTGGTAATAGTGCGTCTGCTAGTATCACTTTCGCTGGAAGCCGACAAGGAAGCTTTATCTTCAACAGTATGTCTGGCTTCCAGTCGATGTTGAATTACCTTCCTTTTTTGCCAGAATCTACCAACATGTTGGTAGTGTTCTTGCAAGCGTGCTTTTAAGGCTCTTGATGTTTTGCCTATATAAATTGCATCACGACACTTGCATCAGACCTTGTGAATCACTCCCACCGTTTTGCATTACTCCTTATACAAGCAGTTTCCGCCAGGTTTGTGTGGGTCTGGCGACAGTATTTACCATTTCTAGTCTTTTTCACGCACTCTTTGGTAGAAACGCCCGATAGGCATTTGTGTGTGATGTCACCTAGTAACATTTCCTTCAGATTCTGGTGGCGTTTTTCTACCATCCTACATCTCAACCACTTGAGCTCGTATTTTGTTTTGAGCTTTTTGATAGTTTTGCGGATTGGTGTTCGCCACTTTCCACTGTAGCACACAGGGATGGAAATATTCCTATTATCATTCTCCTTACGCTTTTCCTTCTGGATTTGAGCTTCCATTTTCTCCCTTGCACGAGTTTCTAGAATTTTGCCCCAAGTTTACGCAGTTGGGCTCCTCCATCATTGAAATTGCCACTTGCTTTGAGGGCGCTGTGGATCTCAGGATAGAGAGTAGACAAGCTCTCACCTGCATTCTGAGCTGTTTTGGTCGTCAATTCTGCACGACGTATGCTGACTCCTCGTGGGACCGCTCTTTTGCAAGAGGTCGGATGTGAGCTTTCAACTTTCAACATTCAGATATTTTGATTGAAAGCCTGGCTTCGTGAAAACGCCGAAGCAGAGGTCTTGGTTCCCATTGAACCTCATCTCCACATCAAGATATGGAAACCTCTCCGCTCCTACTACACTACTAATTTCTTCGGCACTCCTATTGTTCGAGATTCTTCTCCAGGTTTCCAAATTTCCATAGTGAATTGGATAGTGTCGTCGCCAACAATATTGTTCACTTCGGATTGGAAGCTGAAGGGCCAGTCTTTCATTTCATCCGCCGAGCAGATTCCATCAAATACCACGTTCCCATCATCTGGATAGAGCAAAGAATTCTGTCTTCGAAGTGATTTTCAGCTAGATCAAAGTAGGTAGCTTCCAACCAGATCAGCTAACCATGCTGAGTCGTATCCTCATAGCTTAACCCTCTTTCCATCGGGTCCTCAGCCGACGACCTTCGACAAGAAGAGGCAGGGCGGGCCGGCCGGGATCAATGATCCCAAAGGGTGATTACCTTTTAGTTGAATAGGGTACGTGTTTCTACTATTCCTACGTGGATTGTACGAAAATATTGACTCTAGAGGTAGGTAGGTATGGGTGGCACAGGTGATCATAGATGATAGATGATTCGTAGTGATAGATGACAGCCAGGCAGCGCCATAGACCATAGCCTCAATCAACAGCAGATCAACAGAGCCAACAGCAGAGCATCTTCAAGCACCAAGCACAGCAGCCAGCAGCACAGCAAGAACCAAGAAGCGTACCGCACCATAGCCAACCTCTGTGCCAAAATGGACCACAATACTAAAGTTGCTGTGACCCCATCGCGACCACATCAAGCACCAATCACGACCGTCGCCAAAACCATCCATCTTATCCGCCACGGAGTCGCTCGGCACAACGTTCCCGATGCCCTAACGGGCGAGCGTCCGAATCTACATGATCCGAAATTCACGGACCCGTCGTTGATACGGCAGGGCGAACTACAGGCGCGTGTGTTGGGAGAGCACTTGCGAAGGAGGGGCGTCGCCGCTACTGATGTTGCTGCTGTTAGTAATGATGGTGAAGGGGGTGCGTTGGGTGGTGAAGGAAGGGGGGTGACGAATAAAGATTGTATGGATGTAGATGATGGAGATCAAAACAGCCACACAAAATTAGCCGGCGGCAGTAATAGCCAGCAGCAAATCCCAATTGAATTGATAGTATGCTCTCCATTAACGCGATGTCTTCAGACGGCATCGCTTATATTCCCATCATACTTTGCTTCTTCTGCCGAAGAGCACCATGGCTTGGACAAGAATGTGCATCATCGTGGTGTTTTACTGAAAAGAAACTGCAGAGTGTGTTGCCATGGAGATGTGCGGGAAGCTTATGGTATGCACTATCCTGACAAACGAAGGTAAGATGCAACAGGATAGACATCACACTGTATTGATCTGATATTCTATATTGCTTTTATCTTTCTCCGTGGAATGTCCATCTACACAAACTTACACTGCCTCAAATCAAATCTACATTAATTATGCATCACACCACGTCTTCTTCCAGTCCACTTTCTCAACTCAAATCGCAATTTCCAAATGTCACCTACTACCACCCCTCGCTCACCGAGCACGACGATGATTGGCAACCCGACACCCGCGAGACTCGTGAAGACGTCTCGCGACGAATACACAATTTCCTTTGTTGGCTTGTACAGCAACCACACGACAATATAGCGGTGGTTACTCATGGCGTTTGGATGGAATGTGCATTGTTAAATTATTGCCCGGAAGCGTTGGAATTTGGGAAGAAGAGGGTCTACAACTGTCAGGTTTTCGGTGGCAAATTGGTCGGTTCGATGGATGGGAATGGCGATGATGGTGTGACTTTGAATGGAATGGTGCAGATGGCATTCCATCATGCATGACAACTATTGTGCGCCGACATTTTGTTTCAATAACGTGCATGATGGGTTTGTATCATTCTATTCTTTGGTTGCACTGCAGTTTCAGTGAACGAAAAAATGGCGGCAGCCGCACCAGGAGTATTGTGTGATAAGGAAAGTATAATGCAACACAGGCAGGATCGTATCAAAAGAATGATGCCCCCATTTGTGTTGTTGCATCTATCATCATAAATATGGTCTTTTATAGATGGTGATAATACGCATCCTCCCAAAACTGTCCTCAAAAATATTCCTGGAAAGGAAAATCATTTCTCATCTGATCCACCAATGCAATCTATAACACCATCTCGAACCCTTGATGCAAATAATACTTTATTTTCATCTGCACCACCATTCCTCATCCTCTTCACAACCAAGCCTTCACTACTATTTGCAGCCTTATTTTGATTGCACGGGAAAACCTTCTTGCCCACCAACACATGACTGCACGCCGAAGTGAGTGGTTCATCACTGCCATCCGGACAATCGCAGTAATCATCATTCAATACCCCTCTTTTGTCAGGATGATTTCTGCAGATAAAATCGTAGACTACCACCTTCTTTGGTTGATGGTTTCGTGATGAAGTCTTGCGCCTTAAACTTAATGTTGGCATTATCCGTACCGTATTGTCTCGACAGTGCACCACGTAAATACCAATGGTACACAGTAACCCTACGGAAATCAGCACATTCATCAGAATAATTCGACGTCCAAGATGATTTTCCCCTTGCCTTCGTCGTCGTCTTCTGTGCCAATAACGGCGAGGATGCGCCCCCCTCGACGACCGACATGGCTGATGCTCGCCGTCGGCATCACCCTCTTTCGTCTCCATATCTGCCGCGTTTTGTGGCATGGTCAGAGGCAGGATTTCATCATCATTTCTGTTATTTATGCGTCGACGGAGGTGGTGAAGGCCTCTTGCCATTTGGGCCGATGGGTATTATATTGCTCTGAGTATTATTGCTGCTGCTGCTTGAATATGATGTTGCAGTTGTAAGATGTGTAGTGTAACATTCAGGCGCGACCTCTCCCGCCCCCCCTGGGTATGATTCTGGGGTAATATTTTTTGTGATCAAGAGGTAAGTATGATATAATATGATCAATACTTCTCAAGAAAAAAGTAGTAAACAAAACAATGATTATACCTCATAAAGTTCCCGGCTTTTGGTGTCTATCCTGCTCATTGCTCATCCATTCATCCATTCACTTTCACTTTTTTCAATGAGCCCAATGAAAATGATGATAGCACCGGGCGACGCAATCCTGACCAAGTTCGGAGCAGGAGTCGTCGTACGCTGCTTCCGTGATGACGACAGTAATAACTCATCGCCGGCGGCGGGGGCGGGGGCGCCGCCGACATGGGCAGTCGTTCGACTATGGCGCCAGCCCGGCAGATCCATCGCGTCCTGTGCCACGGCCACGTTACGTGTGGATGATGAGAGCATTGTGAAGAAGAAGCTTGTGGCGGCTCCTGGTATGGTTGTTCGTGCAACTATTAATACTGCTGTGGTGGATGGTTCAGAAACAGCAGATGCGGCAGCGGATGGTAACAAGGGTGGTGACGCCGATGATGGCACCATCGGGGAGGAGAAAGATGATACACAGTTATGTTTGATTGAACGCTACCTCCCATCAAAAGATGTCTTTCTCGCATCATCCATCATCGATGATAATAGCAACGACAGCGGAGGGGGGAGAGATCATTCGTTGGCACGATCATTGTCTGTCATGAGCAGCAACAACAACAGTAGCAATAGCTCAGATTCAGCGACACCTCCACCATCGTGCCAATCCACAAAGAAATATTACCAACTTCACCCCCATCAAATATCCTCCTCCTCAAGCAGCGCCAAATTCTATCCAATACTTGAAGATTTGATGGCAAAGGGAGAGTCTGCTTGGAACATGGCCCTTGAAAAATCAAATAACCATTCTCCCGAAATTTCCAATGGTGTATCGAATGTTGCTAGTGCACTCACTTCGGCGGTCACTGTCACAACCAACAACAACAGCAACAACAAGTCGAATGGTGGAGAGAATGATAATAATTCCAATAATTCTGGGAGTGTCGTTGCGAAACTGTTATCGGAAACGTCCAAATCATCGGTTGATACGCTAACTGAGAAACTCGCCACTTCCACCACTCTTGAGGGTAAAGAAATTGATACAGCAGCAGTAGCCAACATGACTGCAAAACAGGCCATAACTACCGCAACCGCCAAAGCCTCTGCTGTATCCTCCGCTGCAACAGAAGGAATTTCTTTGCCTACCCAGACGGAGGAAATCAAACAAATATACACAATGTTACGGGATGATGATCTCACCCAATTATTTCGAAGGGGGAAAGAGCGATTGAAGGAGTTGGTCGATGTGGAAATACCAACGCGCACAAAGATGGCGTTGGGTGCAATGGGGATTGAGTTAGAGGATGATAATAATGATCAACGTAGTGCTGACATTGTTGAAGACGGGAAAAGGTCCCTACGAGGGGGGATGGATAAGCTGAGGAAGGAGGCATTGGCATCATTAGATCAGATATTGAAGATGGAAGTCTCTGACGATGGGAATGTCATCCTCCAATCAACCAACAATAACGATACATCTATACAAATTGATACAAAAAGCATCCTCGATCCATCCCTCCTCCCAATCACGACAACATCACCAACGCAAGCCAAACAACAAGCCCAAGAGAAATTTGCATCCATGTTCGACCACCTCTCCCGCGCGGCAACGTCCGATCCACAGCTGCTGCAAATATTCTCGGACATTTCCGAGAAGACGAAATCATGGCAAGAAATGACGGGTGTGATATTACAAACCAAGACGGCGAGTTTGTTCATGGAGGGGGGTCAAAGATTGAAATCTCGGGCTGTGGATGTTTTGAATGTTGCACCGGGGCAACTTCGCGATGCCTTTGGTAGTAGAGGTGGTGCCAATACAAACAGTAATGATGACTTGACACGAGCATTCACTGAGGGAGACGTGGCAATGGCCCAGTTGAAGTCCATGGAGATGGGGGACGCCATACGCCAGCGTTTGTTCTCGGCAATTGAAGTACGTAGTGAGAGTAGTGGCGGATTGGATGCCATTATTGCTGGATCGTTAACGGCCATGCAGCGCAAGGGTGATAGTTACACTTCCAATGCAGCTAGTCTGTTGGGACAAAAGGGATTGGAGAATGTATCATTGTCGTCGGCAATGGGTAGTGCCGCTGGTGCCATTTCTTCCTCTGATGGGATTTCCGAAGAGACGGTTGAATCTGTCATTAACAACCTACAGCAATCGGCAACTTCCACCATGGCCGATACAAAGGAAACCCTTATTGCCCTCTTATCACGACGTAGTGGATACCGTGATGCCGTCTTACTACGTCTCGAACAAGTTTTTCTAGATCTCGAATCAACATTAGGACAGGACATGTCAGCGGAACAAATTGCCAAACTTGCCAATGGCGAGGGGGGGTCACTGGCACTCTTCCAACCGGTGGCGATGAAGGCCGCGAAAGAAATTGAGATACAGTTAGATGCGGCGGAACAAAAAATGAAGGAATCCAAACATTGGAATCCAAAGGCCGATAATGTCTTGGGTACGGTACGACAGATTACACGGGGTGAATTAGGGTTAGGGGATATATTGGATATGGCCGCGGGGTATTTGGATGATGAGGAGGTCGTGTCGAAGAGTGGGGGGTTGATTGTCAAGGCAGAGAGTTTGCTCGATGATTTTGAGGCTGCGAGCGCACGTCTTGGTGATGTTGGATCGAAGTCAATGACGGGAGAAGCCGCGCCTGCTGCAGGTATCATAGATGCCGTGGCGAAGGCAGGTATAACCAAGGATACGGTAATGAAGGGAGTGGAGGGGTTGGATGTGAACAAAATCTTGGACAATACTCAGAGTGCCATGACAGACGAGGTGGCACGACGAGAATTGATCTCAAGTGCTGGTGACACGGCGTTAGACTTTCTACTTAAGATATTGCCATCGATGCCTGTCCCACCCTTTGACGGCGTGAGGGATGGACTCGTCTACCATCTGTCCAACTTGTCCATGGCAGGGTTCAAGGTGAAGAAGGAGGATATATACATTGAAATTGCTGGTATTCGCGCGGCGGCCCAGAAGTCGGATGGAAATGATAGTACTGCACCCCAATCACAATTGCCGGGTGGTGCTGTCAAGGCATCCGAGCTGTTGATCATTGACATTAAAAACATATCGGCCACATTGGATGATGCTGTGTGGAGCTTCGAACAGACGTACATGCCCTATTTGAAGGGAAGCGGGAAGGCAAACACCAGCCTTTGGGATGGTGCGATTCGATTGAAATTCGAGCTTCGGCGTCGTATTGCTGGGATGGAGACAGACCCCATCACTGGAAACAAGTGTGCCAAGTGGGAACCTGTATTGTGTCTCAATGACAGGGCATGCTCGATTGGCGGTGTTGAACTTACCATTCAGGGGGAGGGTCGAATCACATGGGTGGCAAACAAACTAGCATCATGGCTTAAGAATCCTCTTCGGGATTATGTCGTTACTGTCATCATTAATACATTGAAAAACAACAGCGGATGGCTTATCGAGAATATAAACCAAAATCTATCCCCCTACTGGGATTTTGTAATGAGGACTGCCAACCTCGAGCTTGATCAATTGCCAAAGTTGGCACGACATCATGTTACCAAAGCAGAGTTCGAGGATGAAGATGAGGTGGAGCTAGTTTGGAGAGAGCGTGTCCCCCTTGGATTGAACATCTTAACCAATGATGAAAGTGGTTACTTAAAGATTATTGACTTCCCGCGGGGGACACAGGCACGAAAGGTGGCACAATCGAAACAACTTGATCCCGACATGTTTAGGGGATCAACGATTGTTAGTGTGAATGGTAGGCGGTATGGGCCAGATCTTCAGGTGGATTTGTTTGCCGCCTTGAAGGATCCCGCTCGACCGAAGGCGATACTGTTCAAACTCGCTGATACAGAAGGAATCAAGCGCATTGAGGAGATAGTCGATCAGGGCAAGGGCAAGTCCCGTACTAAAAGCGGGCAAAAAGCAACCGGTAGTGAAAATGAAAGCACAGATCTCTTCACTATCATTGATATCCATGAAATTGGCAATATCGGGCTCAAATTTGTTGCAAGCCATCACAATTTTGCATTGGCCGTGAGCGACTTCCTTCGTGATTCCAATGGACAAGGGCTGCTCCCTGTAGAAAAGACTGGCAAGATATCATTGAATGATTTGCTCAGCCACATCAACGGCACCCTCGTCCTCGGGGAAAAGGGCACTGGCAAGCAGAAAGCTCTTGACCTCTTCGAAGAAATCGGTGCAAAGCGACCTCTGTCACTTGGTTTTACCAAACCCTATCTTTACAATATTGTATTGGAAAAAAATAGTCCCGAGAATGAATCAATAGGTGGTCCATCTGAGTTGGTATTCACAGAAGTCAAGGCAACCTCAAATGAGAACAAAATTGTGCTTAAAGATTTTGCTCCCAGTGAGGGTGCTGCTGAAACTGGAGGGGTTTTTGTTGGTGATAACTTAGTTTTTATTAATGGCATGCCAGTTGGGGCTGGATGCCGTCTTCTTGATGGCAGTGTGCCATCGCCTAAATTGGGTGAGTGAAGAATACCTGTTGTTCTTCCTTTTCCAATTCTTGTGTGGTAACTTTTCTAATTCATGCCAATTGATTTTCGTAGGCGATGTCATTGGAATGCTTAAGCAACATACACCTCTTGCTCTTACATTTGCCAGAGCACAGGCAAATCAAACTTCGGCAGTCAAGACATACTTGACTTCTTCTCCGTTGTCATTGGACGTAGAATCAGCCTACACTTTTTCAATTGCTGCTACCGATTACAGCCAGTTGGGGTGTAAATTTGCCAACGGTATGAACGGGACAGATATAGTTGTGAAAGGTATTAGTGGTGTGGACGGGCCATTTCAACAGCAAATGAAGGCATCGAACCAACCTTACATTGGGTGCAAACTTGAATCTGTGGATGGAGAGGCTGTCCCTTCGTATGTCAATTCGCAATTGATTGTTAATGCGATGAAAAGACGCTGGGCCGCCAATGGCCGGGTTGAGCTTACATTTTGTAATGAAATGCATCGAGATGCTCTTCATAAGGTCAAGTCTTAGGGTGGCAATTGAAATTATATAGATTTGCATTATAATGACTGCATTAAAGTTGTTTCAAAATATCGTGGCAATTTTGGCATTTTCCGTTCGATACTTGCCGCTGTTCAAGAAAGACATGCCACCTATTGATTTCGTGGTGCAGTGGCAGTGGCATTGAAGTTTTGTTTGCTAATATTTAGTCAAGATACATTGTGATGACAAAGAAACAACTCATTGGTCTGAAAATGACAAATATCACTGGGCATGTGCTCATAAACAGATGTGTTGTCTGGGGTAAAAAAGGTATGTTTGTCATGAAGGCATTACCAACAAGGGGTACTGTAAAAATGCCCTCGCAGTTTCTCATGCCCTCAGAAGGTTAAGGTAAGTACGTTGTTGCCTTCTAAGATGTGTCGTGAGATAGAAATTCTTGATATCTGCAGTGAAAAACTTTACTCCTGGAGTAGATACAACACTGTTCAATAGTTTGAACATAAATTTATAATTAATAGTTACATATTAGCTTTTGTATCTTGGTGGATTATGTTTTGTTTAGCCGTGGGCAGTTCTTCTCCTCTGTTTAGCATGAGAGAAAATTTTCTAATTTTTTTGCATTTGCAGATGTTAGATGAGAGCAAGAATGGGGCCGATAATGATAGAGATGGAGTTGAAGACAAGGAAAGGGAGCCCAGTTTTGAAACTCATGTCATCTTGTTTGTTCCAATCCTTGCCCTCTCACTCTGTATGTTCTCTTCCTCTCTCTCTCCCCTCTGAATGGTGGCAGCCTATTGTTCAACATGGTGGCACATCATATGGATTGGAGAAAAGAAATGAATAACTAGAAAGACTTAGTTCACAGATCCTTTTGTCAATATATGGCTGCAAGAGAAGATATTGCCTGCTCTAAACAATTCAGATTAGATATGAAAAGTGATAACTAGCAAAAGCTGTGGATTGGATGACCACCGCTACGTGCCAGCACAACACTGGAGAAAAGGCTTCAATCATTTACTTGGGTCCATAGGGCAGCTGTAAAAGCAGTCTCTGGGACCATGGGATCAACCACTACTCACACATATATCATGTTGGCAGAGGGACCTATCCATGGCTGTGGCACTGCTGAGCTGTAATAATAAGGTATGGCATCGCTTCCATGGACATGGGCTTCACTGCTGACTTGTTCCATGGTTTACTTGGGTGGCTGGGGCAGCTTTGAAAAGCATTCCCAAGTCTCTGGGGCCATGGGATCCACCACAA
>JALLBF010000391.1:0-16646 GCA_036939945.1 Thalassiosira sp. AJA248-18
GATTGCTCAAATGCTTCCTGCGCTTTGATTTCGTCGCAAGCTTTTTACCAAGAGCTGAAGCCACGTTCTCTTCAATCACTGGCAACGTTATATCAGGCTCGGCGCCAGGGGGGTCAATCGACATTGTCTGCGCTGTACCAGCTAATAAAGCAATCACTTTGGGAGCTACCGATGACAGATCCAGAATCAGACCAGGAGCAACGCGTCGAATGACGGCATCCATAATCTTTGTCATGAGAGGCGGAGGCGCCCCGGCAAGAGCCCGAGCAAAGATAGATCCCATATACACATCTGACATTTTGGTGGGGCGCTTGAACTGACCTTGAATGACAGTCTGCATAAGACGTTTGTGGCCTTCAAAGTACTTGGAATGGGCATCAGGATCATCTGACGTTACACTGCGAAAGCGAAGCAACACTTGCCCTTTGAAGATGGGTGAATCAATCTCAAAGGGTACACCAAGAGGTAGTGGCTGATTCTTGTTCATTCCTGGTGTCTTCATTTCATTTCCAGGCTGAACAAAGACCGGATTGTGAGGCCAATCTGAAGGCTTCATTTTTGGGAAAGATTGTTCCTCAATGTTTGATGAAAAGGCTGTCATGATTGGATAGACGGCCACAATGATCGTGAGCAAAGTTGTAGTAGACCTCATCGAATACAAAATTGAGAATAGAGGCTTTGTTTTGGAAATGAGAGATAGTATCACGTGGTGGGTAGTTTGTGCAACAAACTTGAATGAAAAGTATCTTGGTTGTGATTTTATGATCTCATATCAGATGCCGATTCGAGAATGTGGCATCTGTCTGCATCCCCTGCTGCATACCCTCTATTGTAGTAGTAAAAGAAAGAGCCTTACTTTGACATAGGTTAATGCACTGAGGTAGATATGAGGAGAAGGAGACAGACATGATTGAATTTACATGGGAACTTTTCGGAGTACTCCGAAATGAACTAACGTACATACCTACCACTGAATGAGTCAATCAACCAGAGATACCTTGCTATCAGCTATCTACAAGAGGTGCGTTTGCAGGCTCATGTGTGACTACTAATGTGCTTCTTATCTGCTCCATGCGCGATAGCAGATTCAAGACTAGGGTGTGTCTCTGAATTGCTGAGTGGGTAGCTGAAAGCAAGGTAGATAGCAAGGAATTCACTGAAAACTGCATGAGACAATTTAGACATATGATTTTGGCCTATTTGGACATTGGTCGCGCTAGAAACTGCAACAGGTAGGTAAGATTTCTTCATGTGTGACTACCAAATTGACTCTGACGATATGCTGAGTGAGGTAGCTGACAGCAAGTTAGATAGCAAGGAATGCGCCGAGAACTGCACGAGCAGGTTCTCTGATGAGACCAAAGTTTGCATCCAGGTCTTGGTGCAACCTAACTATGAGTATTGCCACCAACATCTCCGTGTCCCTCGCGTGCGTCTCTAGACACCATACTTACCTTAAACAGCCTGAGCCGGATCAAATTGCGGCTTGGGCAAGTAGAGGAGCTGGTCTGTTCACGGATGAAATACTCCCGACTGTACGTGATCCTACTTCACTTAGTGCTCAGCGCTAAGTCTGTTTATAATTTTTGACCTGGTTTGATGGCGCTTGCGCCTCATGCCGCCCCCCCCAACACCATTTTACCCCCCCCCCCACTCACATCCACGGGCTGGGTGGCATTTTGTGCTTGGACCTATTTGTCTTATCACAGAAGTGTAAAATCAATCAGTAGATACCATAGCTATCAACCATGAAATTCTTTCTTCTCCCAAACGACTGCACTGCTGACTATGGTGCTGTCTATTTTCGTTACGCATGAAATTAGGATCTGCTGAATGTTCACACTATTTTCTTAAGTATTATTTGATTGCTCTCTGATGAATGAATGATTTTCTTCCAAATGTGCAGCAGTGCCCTTCCCTCGTACGAGGAGAAATGGATGTTCGGACTAATTTCTGATAGATAATCATTTATTTTAATCCCGCAAATTACTCGTCCGATAAAGCATCAGTCACAATTCCATACTTCTTTAAAACAGACTCAGCCACCATTTTGTCTCGCACAATCTCTGCTGTTTCGTCAAGCCCAATCCATGTGGGCGGATTGTGAGATGGTAGAGAGTCAATCCACGCAAAAACCTCATCCTTTGAGCTTCCCTCGGGCAGCACGGGGGCGTTTACGACATCCGCAAGCTTGAAGTCCACATTGAATGCCTGTGGAACAAATGTATCGTTCACAAGGTTGTCAAGAATGTCTTGGTCCAAATCATTCGTAATTCTTCCACCAAATACACCCTTGCGAAGAGTTGTGCGTATTGCTTCCCAGGGCAGTTTCTCGGGATCCAAATTTTGCTTCTTGCCGCATGCATCGTCCACTAGTGAATCAATGACATCAAGCGCATGAAGGGCGTCTGCCTCCGTGAACCCATACTGCTCGCTCCAACCATTTGGCATGAAGCGAAGGCGCTCTTGGATGACAGCATGGATCCAACCCAAAATCAAATAAAGCCTGTTTTGGACACTGTTGCTGAACCGCTTACTCGATATGCTAGAGAAGAATCGAGAGAGAGATGCCTTGATGCCAGTAGGAGACTCGGCAACAATCACATCGCAGATCTGCAAAAGAGCAGTGGGGAGTTTGGGGCTAATCTCACTGGTGATGAACATGCGGAAATCCCGATGGGTCCCCGCATTCAGAGACTGCAAAGTTTTCACTAGGGTGGCTTCCAACCAAGCGGTACACAGGTGGCAATTCTTCAGCATCACCCAAGTTCCACGTTTCGATGCAGTGGCGATGAAATTCTCTGCTGTGCGATATCCTTCAGCACTACCCATCGCAACTGAAAGCAACTCCTTGGATTCAGATTTAGCCATTGCCTCCACCCTTCCACTGACATCATGGCCAGGTGCACTGCACAGGAGCAACGGGACAGTTGATGTGATGTCTGTGAAGGTCACATCCTTCAGGTTATTCAGACCCTTTCCTTGCCATGGGAAGTTCACGCCGAAAGCTCCCTCAATCATTGAAGTAATGTCATCAGTAGACAGTCCCTCTTTATCTTCACCTAGGGCATTTTGTCCGGTGGCAATCTTTGCAAGGAGAAGAGCGAAAACCATTTTGTCCTCGACCCTCAATCCTCTGCCGACTCTTGAAGCAACCTCTTGGCACAATTTTGTTTTCAACAGCGCTAAGCGCTCTTCTCCTTCATCGGATTGATCACTGTTACTGCTCTTGAGCACACATTCCAACATACTCATGAATGACTTAGCAGTGAATTCATAAAGAAAATCTACAAGAAAAAATGGAGAACAGAAGTTGGAAAACAAAGTAAGTAACAAGCAAAGAAAACCATCATGCTATCAGTACATGCCCCAGCTACTCAACAATTCACCACACAAATTACTCACCAAGCTCTCTCATACCAGCAAACAGAACAAAGAGGTGTTTACAAATGAGAGAAAAAGGCTCAAATTTGCTGATGGCACGCTCAACTTCCGACATGACCTCAGCGCTCTTAGCAATTTGCTCCTCGACTTGAGTGCCCTCTTTCATCAGACGCTCCATGCCCTCAACAACACGATCATTATCAAGAATACTCCCCTCAACAGCACTGATTTCCTTTAGCATTTGTTCTTCGAGACTTCGTAGTTTGACGTTCTGTTCGCCCTGCAGTTTGAGGATGTCATTTCTCTGCTTCTCGATCTCTGGTTTCTCACATTTCAATATTTGGCTGAGACTTTGGCTCTGTAATCCAGCCGGGGTGACAGTAAAATTCACCAAAGTTACCCTCGAACAGATATCAGGTGTGAGCTTGACAGCAGGGTTCTTAGTGGTGAGGATGATATTAAATTTGGGTGAATAGTCTACATCCTCAGTCCCAATCCTGACTAACGACCTGCCCCCTGTTCGCTGGATCTCCTTGTTCAAGATAGGGTTGAGTACAGGGTCTAGTTTCTCTACATTTTCAACAAGGAGCGTTGTTCCGAACCTGACGGCTCCTGCTAATGTCTTCATGAAAGCCTTGTCCAGGAAGCTTGTCTTCTGGATCTTTTGATCTTTGTACTTGCTCATGACAAACTGTGGGATGAAACAAAGTTCAATGAACATGGTGAATAATGTGAGCATGCAATTCAAAAAGGAAGGAAAATTCGCGTGTGGCCTGCAGTGGAGTTAAGCACATAAGTAGATATGCTGTTAGAGTAGTAAATGGTAAAACTCACATCGATGGCGTGGCCAGATGGATCAATGATGAGGGGGAACCGAACACAACGACCTAAAATGACCCCATTTTCCAGACTAAGTGAGTCGGAGGGAAGGCCCTGTGATTGCCATTCGAGCCTATCTGAGGCCCTGCTCAGCGACTCAACCATACTCAGATCTTCCCTGAATTCAATGCCAAGAAGATCAAGGGCACTGCGCCATTGCTTAAGTAGCAAGTGCCTGGTATTGAAAGTGAAGAACCCTGAATAGGTTAAAAATGCTGCCATTTGCAACCCATCCCCAACAAGATTCCTCAGGACGGTCTGGAAACCTTCACTGCTCTTTGCCCAGCGCTCACTCTCCTGGCTGAGACTTTCCATCAAACTTTCAGCCCTTGACACCTTGGTTGTCACAACTTCCATTTCTCTCTTGAGAGCTTCCACATCTCTAATGAGAGTCGCATACTCAGTCTTGTAGTTCGCAATAGACGATTCAAGCTGTGCTACCTCAGATTCGAGTTGTTCCTTCTGCTCGTTGGCCACTGAAGCTTCTTTCTCTAACTGCTCGACTTCTTCACGAAGTGGCTGAATGCTGTTGTATATAGTCGAATACTTTATTTGAGATGACGCCCACCCGTAGAGTGGACCACATGCGCGGCTACTCCTGGTCACTTTTTCGACAGACAAACTTCCATCAAGATACTTATCTTGCACAGTTTTGATCTGTCGGGATGTGAGTTTGTCGACTGTGCAATGAAAGCATGCAATAGGAGAGGCATTAGGAAAAAAGGGTTGAAGAGAAGGATTGACTCCTCCATCGGTCACACATACCATCAAATGACAAAATATTGGGGATGAATTCTGGCTTTGCAAGAAGTTTTCTAACATCAGCCCACTCTACATTCTTTTGGCCCAACATGATTGCCACACATTCGAGTGTCAATTTCACATTGGCTGGCGGATTTCCTAGATTCCTGATCTCATCCAAGTCTCGCTTTTTGATGCCCTTAACACTGCTTTTGGCGCTGTTCAATGCAGGCTCAGCTTCATCAAGCTCACTCTGCGCCTTCTCTTTTCGTTCTGCAATGGCAACTTGTTGACGTTCAACTTCCACGCTCATCTTCTCGGCTTCGTCTTTCCTCTTGGTGGCTGAATTTTGATCAGCCACCATCTGCTGGAGCTTATTGTTACTGAGTTATTGTATAGTATAGGTATAGGTATAGGGTGTGTTCAAGAATGTAAGTATGAGATGAATGGTTGCCACTCAAAAAGAATGAATCAATGTGTCACACTTACGCTAGCGTCTCTTTCTCCCGGAGTTCTACTGTCTTAGCAGCCAACCCAGTCTTCAATTCTGCGACATTTTCTTGAGTCTGGCGAAGTTTGGAAAGGCCAGCATTGACGTGAAGCTGCTCGTCCTCAATTTGCTCTCGCTGACAATTCTAAAAATAATCGCACACAGAAAAAATAATACCAGTTGTTGTAAGAAGCATTTTTGAGATTGGGATATATCATTTTTTTTCATACATAAATTTCAAAGCACACTCACCACACAAGTCACGAAGTTATGAATCAAAGCTAAATAGTCTCTAGGGGACAAAAACGTTCGGCTGGTGCATGATGCTGATGATGCTGCCTCCTCCGATACTTCCTTTGTAATTGTGTGGAGCTGGACTAAAGCTGCCACTACCGCCTGATGAAATCCCCCCTGGGCAATTCCCTCAAAGGCCTCTTCAACTCGTGCCATGAGATCTTCTCCTGCCCCTATACCCCATGATCCACCTACAGATTCGGCATCTCCCATATCCAACCTGATGGTGAATTCCTTCCCTACCTCAGCCATGGCTTTAGGAGTCCATGATCCAAACCAATCCACAACACATCGATTGAAGAGAGCTGGACTTGTGGTTGATCGATTCTTCCATTCACCTCCGCTTGGGTTCATGGTGAACACAACATGAAGATTCCGTTGGACGATTAGAGTGAAGCGCCGCCACAGTTCATCTTCACTGTCAATGATAACCCCATCGCGAGCTGCAGAATCTCTGCATTGAGACATCAGTGCTGTGTAGTCATCACCATCAAAGAGCCCTGGGACCTCCCCACTAGCAAGCAGTGCGTTCATTGCCTCAAGAAAGCCACTGCCGAGTACATTACCCTCGTCAAAAATGAAACAAATCTTTTCACCGTCAACACCAACTCTGCGCATAACTCCACGCAAGTCTTCATTGAAGTCATCAATCCCATATCGAGAGTGGGCCTTGATTTGGAAAATTTGAAGGCCATTCATCCATGATACGAACTTGGACAGGACAGTTTTACTGTTGCGGATGGCAAACGAAGAGTAGGGTCATGAGAGGTCGGGTTTTTGGTGATGGGGAAAATGCACAACTACAAATATTCTCTTACCCAGCTCCACTATCACCAACAAGTAAGAGATGGCCCATCGGTTGGCGTAGAACACGGTCAATCCTCAACACGTGATCCAGCACTTGATCAAACACAACCAAAGGAACGTCCAATTCCTCCTCGTAAAACACCTTCAGCCTGGCGCTCAAAAATGACTTCAGCTCATCTCTATTTACGCGCCTGGTGTCCTTGGTTAGCCACGAGCTGTAGAATAATGGACGCTCAAGAACATCATCATGGTCAATGGCAGCAAACAGCTGCCTTGCCACCTCGTCAATTTTATTTGAGCACCACTCCAGCTCATCCTCTCCTACGAGACGGTCAGAAAACAAACGGAGAGCTTCATGCGCCCAAATTCGGACGAGCTCCTCACGAGTGAGACCTTGGTCCATGTGAACAACGGCTTCATATATTCCACGGACCCATCGGCTGAGTTCACGTGGAGAATAGAAGTATTGAGGTTGCATTTCCGGTGTGAACCTTTTCTGGCAGGCTGTGAATAGTTCAATCATTGCCTCTGTTATGACATCCTGCAGATAGAAATGAAAGTGACAAGAAACGCCCGGGATGAGAGTAGGTTTTCATTTGGGAAAGATGTAATGACAGCAAGGTAACGACTTACCGTCTCGCCCTTTAAATGAGGGAACAACTTCATGATTCCACCATTGAATGTTCGATAAATTTGTGTCAAGGAATCTCTGGAAGGAAAGTCAACAAGAAGCAGTGATGCATGGCGGAGGAACCTTGAAGACATCTTGACACGACCTGCATCAGTTGGAGGGTTACAAGCACCAACGAATTGAATCCGATTAGTCTTGACCCATACATTATCCTCTCTCCAGAAGCCACCCTGCTCAACAAGCTGCCTCATGAACATAATAACTCTCTGGGTTCCATACGAGTCTTCTTCAGGTAGATTCTGTGGAGCGTTACGAAATGAATGAGCTTACAATTATCTCCATGATGCAGGAGAATACCATTTCAAAATAAAATGAGCACTTACAATCTCATCGCAAAACACAACAAGCCAGCTGCTGGTTCCAAGGCTCTCTACTGGCTCGAGGACAGTGTCTTTCCCTTTCCTGATATAGGTGCAATACTGTGCAAAAGTCTTCATGATAATTTCAGGGGTGGTACGAGAAGAAAAGTTGAGACTTGCCAAAACTACTCCTTGAACAGACTGAAGGACGCTGGTCAAAGTCATGGTTTTACCACTTCCCGGGGGCCCACAAAGGATGAGAGGAGACCTACTTTCGAGCCAAGCCCCGAGGATATCAGAATGGCGGACAGTATCAGTGGTTGTCACAACGATGTCAGTAGCTGTAACCTTGTGACTTTCAATTTCTATCCTTGGCACACTGTCACTCCACAGCTCATACTCTCCATTTTCAACTCGCACACGGTAGTCAGCAAGGGACCCATTCTCACTATCAGAAGGAAGCATCATACCACTTGAGCGCAGCAGCAAATCAGCCAGTTCATTACGAACTTCCCATGATGCGCTTCCTGCAAATGACCACAGCAAAGAGTGCAAAAGCCAGCGTTTGGCAAAGTTGTCCATATGTTGCCCGGTCATGGGGAAATCGGGGTGGTTTTCATCATATTCAATAGCTAGCCCAATGCCCTTTACAAGGAGAGACTTCAAGCTTTTGAACAATCCTTCTCTTGACATCTCCATCACATGAGACTTGGACAAAGCAAGCTCGAGGGCATCTGCAACCAAGGAAGTTGACCTTGCATCTTCGGAAATGACAAGCCCTTGAATGGCATCAACGAAAGAGATCTGAGTTGGAGGTACAACATCACCTGACAGATTACTATCCCCCGCAATATTATCTGTACGGAGTTCTCCCATCAGGTGTTCAAGGACCATTTCGGATGAAATTGTGTCCGCGCTAAACCAAATCATTCCACAACGCGAAACAGTTGCTGGTGTTGCTTGCTCAAGGCTGTCAACCTCGAGAATTATGCGAACGTTATCTGGGATACTTAGGCGCTCCCCGCTTGGAAGTGTCAGTAGCTTGTTGTCATCAAGCACACTGCAAGAAATGAATAGTCCCCAAGATGAGATGACAGTATTATACAGCAAACTTGAGCTCACACCAGAATTGCCTCACCTATTCAAGTTTTCTGCCCATTCCGGATCTACATCACCATCAAAAACAATCCAATGTCTGCGGTCTGCCTCACCACGTTGGTTCGCAAGAATTGTTCGAAGCAAGCTAGTGAAAATTCCATCAGTCCACTCTAAAGTAGTGCCATCTAGAACTCCATACAAGCCTTCTTTGTCGACCGCTTTTGGATCAATAGTATACAGTTCGTTCTTTACCCCATCCTCCGCTTCGTAAATAGCTTTGAGTGTCCGAAGAGCTGAAGACTTACCAACCCCACTCGGCCCAACAATCATGATGCCATGCCTCATTTCTAAAAATGGTAGTGTGAGAAAAAGATGAGCAGAGTTACTCACAAACATAAGACAAATATGCATGTCCTGGTCCAGGAGAAAGATGCAGAAAAGCAAACTCACCTATCACCATTTTTAATTGAAGGATCTTCTGTAGCCATTGTTCTGCAGGTGTGTAGTTGTACGCCTTACAAATCTCATCCAGCGTAACCCTCAGCTTTTCATCTTCCATCTTGGTGACCTTTGAGCCAGGGAAGACATCCTCCAGAATGGATGAAAATACATCAAGGTCTTCGGCGACCAATTTTGGTAAAATGTTATTACTGATTGAATATTGTTGACCAAAAAAGAATGGAAATCAGTATTTACTACAACGAAAGTAACAGAATTCGGTTCCATTTGGTTGCAATCACACTCACCAGGCACCTTGGATTAGAACTGTACGCTCCAAGTTTGAGAGTTCTTCTCCTTCAACTTTATCATTGTCCATAATCGCTCTTCGCTTCAAACCTCCAGCAGACACAAGAAGTGTTTTCAATGCTCGGAGCCCAAAGTCGTAATGACTTTGTTTGGACATTTGCTTCTGACTCATGATGAAAAGATCTACAACTCTTCCTGCTAGCTTCTCAGCACTCACAATGCCTTGGCTGTACAGCATGACCTGTGCAATCAATTTGCGATCGGGCACAACCATGGCAACAGACCTGAAGAGAGTCTTGAGGTTATCGGGAAGATTGCTTCGGCCAGCGTAGCCCGGGTTCATTGTCACAAAAATTCCGACATTCTCGTGTAAGCTGATCGACTTGCCCAGCAATTCGATATGCTTCTGTCTCTCGAGCAAGCCTTTTTGAATGGTCAGGATTTGCTGACTCACTGCACTGAGAATGCGCTCCTCGAGACGATTGAACTCGTCAAAACACCCCCACGCACCCACTTGACATAGACCACAGAAGATTCTTCCCATAGCCCCAAAATCAAACGCCTCGTCACCTAAGATGTATAAACCACGAAGTCAGGGTGAGAAGTGGAACTACTGGCAAGATATAGAGACGAGCTTCTTGGTTAACTCACAGTTCATAACCACCACAAATCTACCAAGCTGTGCACCCAATGCTTTCACACTCTCCGTCTTTCCTGTACCTGCTGGTCCAAATGGGTTGCCGCCTAATGAAAAAGAAGCAAAGGTTAAAGCTGGTTCCTATTGAACAAAGTAGAACTCTCAATGCGATCAACAATGTATGAAAACTCACCCATGCGGAAATGAAGGGCCTGAGTAAGGGTTAGATAACATCTATCTGTCAAGGGGGTTTGGACCAGCCTTTCTCCGATTCCAAGGTATTCAAAACCGTAATAGAATGATGCATTGGATAGGCTAATGTGAAGTTTCTCAACGAGGTTTTCGGCATGGGGATTGAAATTGAATCTGAGGTGGTAAAGCCAGCGAAAGTCATTGACATCAGATACCCCACCATCAATCATTGAGCGTGTAACATCACGCTGATGTACTAGCTCCGTTATCAATTGCTCAAACTTTTTCCTGGACTCAGTTGGTAAGTCAAGCAGCACAGTTTCAGCCATGACCTCTAGCTTCCCGTTGATGGCACCCAGTGCGTTCTCTAATTCTTGTTTGCTGTCTTCCTTACGGAGGGCAGCATCCATCCCCATGGACCAATCAACCAAGCTGGCCAATATCATCACCTGAGCAGGAAATTTACCAGCCCAATTGACAAATTCGGCTTTTCCCTCTGGGCTAGCAGTGGAAGCCTGCGCAGATTGAACTTCAGTGACAGCAGAATCTAGGAGTTTTGCAAGCGAACTAGACATACCAGTCTCAAGTTGCTTTAACCAATCTTTCACATTCATCTTGTTGGTCACAGTGATGGCAGTGTCCAAAGGCACCTTTTCGCCATCCTTTGATATCATGGCATCGAATTTTGCCAGGACTCCCTCTTCTTCGCAAGGGACAGAGTTGCATGTTGCGATACTCGCAAACATCTTGCCCAAATGAGGCAACACTTTCCCAGGCTCAGAAGCATTTCCAATGATTTCGAGCAAATCATCGTCTCCCAAGAAATAGAAACGAGACATGTCGCTTCTCTGCTTTTCGAGATACGCACCAAGCGCTTTCTGTATCACAGTCATCAGATTTGCTAGCCTTTCAAGTGTGCGTTGCAAGTTTTCAATGTTCAAAGCTTCCATTGCATAGGGGCGATTTGATATACGCCTCATCAATTGAATGAACTCGCCATCAACACTTTTGAACCGCGACCATTCAGCAGGCAATTGAGCCTTGATGTCAGCGGATCCTAAGAAAATTCCCTCAAGGTAGACCCATCGCCTCTGCACATCAATCCACGCATCAAAGGCTGCCCTGAGCTTCGTCAGGCGATCTTCCCATAGATTGCCATCTTCCTGAAATTCTCTCACAGCACGATAGTATGGTGAACTTCGCATTAAAATAAGCCCTCCGGTGTGGTCATCTAATGCATTGAAGAGATCATCCCATCCACGAATCAAACGAACCCTATTCTGATAAAGAACCAGGTCAAGCTCCTGCTTCATCCATCGATCACGCACTTCAATCAAAAAGATTTCAATGGCCATTTCTCCCTGAGCGACAGAGAGAATCTCAGCCATATCCTTCTTCTTATCGAGAAGACCATTATCCCAAAGCATACCCACAGTGAGCTCTGAAAATGGAACATGAACATTGAGCCTTTGAAGGATGGTCTTCCAGTGGCGGTCTTTGAGTGCATCAGTTTTCATGTCGGAAAGAGTTGCATGGCCAGCAAGGAAAGACTTGATTTTGTCATACAGTGCAGTGTATGCGTCATATTGGCGAATCCTGTTGGGGAGGGAGCGCAGATCAATCAGTAGATCATCTAATGCTTTCCTAACCTTGCGCATGACAGCCGTTGCCCACAACATGTCCTTGAGGTCTAGCAGAGCTCCATATGGCTTGCTTACAGCTTCCCAAACTTCAGTGAGGTCGGACACCTCATCGAGGCAGCCAGAGATTGCAGTGCTGATAGCGCCTACATCCAACCCTAGAGCATCCTTCGCCTTGACCAAATTTTCTTGATCAAGTTGCGCCTTCTTCATGTTGAACTCAAATTTCGTCAATGTGTCAATGGCCTGGTCCGGAGTGATGTTGCCCATAAGCGGCTTGTTCTGTTCCCAATCACTGACCAAGTCAATCGAACGCTGAGAGTTGGCCTTGTCCTCAGCAACTATACGGGACTGCAGAAGAGGCACCTGCTCTTGCATAGTCCTGTTTCTCTTGGCCAGGAGCTGTTCACATTGTTGCAACTGACCACCTACAAGGCTCGCCTCAACCCAATCGCCACGAAACGCATGGCGCTGTCTCTTCAATAACTTCTCCGAATCCGTCAGCTCCTTCATTTTCTTGTGCCAGGATGGAAGCTGCTGTGTCACCTCTTGCAAGAAAGTAACACCAAGGACAATCTCACTGGTGGCTGCAGAGGAGCCTTCAAGTGAAATTCCTTCCAATCGAGTCTTGGCGCTCGATATTTTTTCGTTATTTTCGTGAACTTTGACTGCAAGAACGGATGCAAAATAAGTCTGGAGTTCTTTCTGCCACGAATCATACTTCAAGTTGACTTGCGATTGCACCTTGTTGTATCTCACAACAATGGGACCAAATTCAGCAACAGTTGCGGTAGAATCGAGGGTGGCACGAGCAGCAGAAGCTTCCAGGATAAGTTCATGCCATTTTTTCAAATCTCCCTCGACCATGGCGGCCATATCAGTCACTTGAGAATCCCACAGTGTCTGATACGCTAGCCACTGATCGACGAAGGCAGTGAGGTTTTGGATGTGGCACTCAACCGCAACGTAGGCGTCTGAAAGGACTTCCGGAGTTACAGAGTTTCCCAAGTAGAAGAATGTATCTGTCGCATTGCCACCTGTTGAGTTACTTTCGAACACCTCAAATCTCCCACTGTTGAGACAGGGCAACGTGCAGACGATGCCCATGTAATCATGAAGTTCGTTCAAAAAAATGGAACGCGTGGCTGGGACAGCAGGGGAAGCTGAAATTTCCTGATTCCGCAACAGGATTTCAACGCCAATCTTGGGGATGCGTACCAATTTCTTACGGCTCTTCCTCTTGGAACTCGTTTCAGTGCCTGCATCAGACGGCTGGAACGTCTCACTCCATGCACGCAGGGCCTCTTCCAAACGACTGCCCAACACCACTCCCATTTTTTCATTGACTTTGCCCACCCACGTGGCCAAATCGGAGAAGCCTGCAAGGCTCAGCTCGTCAACAACCTTCTGGACATTTCCCACGGCATCCACAAACTTCTGACGTTCGTACACCACATTTCCGAGAGCCTCAATGGCAATATCAATATTATTACAAGCACGCAAGAGGATTTCCACCCTCTCCTCGAATCGAGACACATGTTCGTTCAGAACGGCGACCCAATTGCCCAAGTCCTTTGAGTCCCAGCGAATGCGACGCTTGGTTGTTGGCTTGGACCTGCCCGGCGAAATATCGAACGCCTCCGCGATGGATTCTTTGATGGCACCAAGCTCTTGCGCAACGAGGGGCTCTAACTCAGGGGTGATGAGGCCGCGTGCGGCAGCGTAGGACTGAAGAGCAGTCTTGAGAGCCACTGTTGAGTCAAGGAGAAGTGGTATTGAGAGGATAAAGATGTGTAAGAACGAATGATTAGCAGAAATTTATAATTTCGAGCAAGCATGTCCAATGAGAAACAAAGACATGGTACTTACTGGCATGAGGATAACGAGCCATGGCCTCCTCCGCAACAAGTGCAATGGTACGCGGAATATCACGCTCGTATCCCAACCACTTCAAGTATCGAATCTCCCTCGAGAGATATTCGTGCTTCTCGTCAAAGTTAGCCTTGGCAACGATAGTCTTCCCCTCCCTAACAATGATGATAGGGAAAGTACTCAGTTTCGAATTCACGTCCGAACTCAACTCCCTTTCCCATTCCGTCACCCACGTGCGAAAGTACGCCCGCGAATCCAACTTGCTCAATAGCTCATCGCACGATCGACGAAGCTGCCGTCCCTCGAGCTGCTGTCCCCACTCCTTCCCGAGGACATCGCTCATCCGTTTCATCAACGCGTGTACCTGACGTTCCATCTGTTTCGCCCAGAGGATCTTCCCACTAACGGGGGGTATGCCGCGGATGGTGGCAATGGTCGACGCCGAAGACGACTCGTACTTGTGGGTGAATTTTGATTGGAGCTTTTGGATGGCCTGGCCGACGGTGTTCATTAGTTGGAGCTGGAATTCTTTGACAGCGGCGCGGACGCGGGTACGGGCGAGGAGGGGGTTGAAGCGTGCGAATACTCGAAACATATCCTCGGCATCCTGGCGCGCAGGATCGGATCAAGGGTCGAAAGGATGGTTGAGTAACATTGATTAATAGACAGATAATCATATCCCAGCCTACAAAGCCAGTCCACACACACACACACACAAACTCACCTGACAAGACGAAAGCTTGTCCCTCAAAAGCCTCGCCAAATGTTCCTCGATTGCATCGACCTTGCGATCATATCCCTCCAACGCCGACGCAAACGCAGCCTCCCCCCTCGGGCTCAAATCCAAAACATCGACCGATGCAAACAACGACATGGGCGCCTCGTCCACCTCCTTCAACGCCCATGCAGAGTATTCCTCTCCATCTTCTCCACCACCCCCTGCAGCTTTTGTTGCCGACTTCTTGGCACCACCACTCTCGTCCTTCTCACCAGTCAACACCTCGGCCACAACGCTTCGTAACTTTTCATGCTGCGTACGAAAGTAATACACGGCATCCAATCGTTCCCTCAATGCCTGATGGTACAATGTAATACCCTTCAACACTTGTGCGGGCGTTTCATTCCTCGCCTCCCCGGCACGACGTCTCATCCGTCCCTGATCCAAGAAAAAATCCGAGAAGGAAGAGAAGGAGGTATCGAACATGACAAAAATATCCTGTGTCGGTCCCCGCACCGCCTTTTCATACTGATCATAATCCAACCCCAAAACAATCCCATTCCCTTTGTAACTCTCACGCAACGTACCCTCCATCCTCTCCCTCAACGTCAACGTCGTAGCCTCCACCAACCGTGCCAACCGATCCAAATCATAAAACCGCGACTGTCGCACCTTGGGCAAATGAACGAATATCGCATCCATCGCACTCCCAATCCGATTCCAATCCCGGGCCGCCGCAAGCGTCGGAGCCGGATAACTCCTCAAAAAGTTGGACACATCGGTAACATGCGATTCTGCCGCATCCAACCCCGTATTATTCTCCAAAGCAATCGTCGCAACGAATCGCTTGGCAGCCTTGAGCAATGCAATGGTAAGCGTGACCGGTGGCTTATTCAATTCGGAACGTATATTCTTCAACGATTCATCCAGTCCCATCCAAAATGACACCTCCTCCAAATCGGCGTGACTTTCCGTTTCGGCCGAATCTCCCGAGGGAAAGGGTGTCGATCCGGGTAATACCGTGACCTTGCGCATTTGGACAATCCAATGTGTTACGGTAGATTGAACCTCATTCAAAAAGGCATCATCCTGAAGATAATTCGATAGGCCCACCGCATCCAGATCGATTTTACCCGAGGGGTCGAGTTTGGACGCTGCCGCGGCAATGGTGGGGTGGGGACGGAGCGTCACGTGGGGAATGCGTCCGAGGACGGTACGACGGCATTGACCCAATGCCACGTCAAGTTCGCGGAGTTTATCCTCCAATCCTTCCAAAATGCCCTTGGATTTGCGCTTGCCGCTCATCACGATTGTGGTGCCTGCTCCCGCATTATCATCCACACCACCACCACCGACACCAACTCCATCAGTGGTAAAATCTCCACCCTCCTTCTTCTCCTCCTCCTCTTCCAACGCCTCAATCGCCCTTACCGCCGGTACGAAACAGTGTCGTGCGTAAAGTTGGAGTGCCAAAAAGGTGGCAGAGCCAGGATTGGTGGAATTTGCATTTGATGTTTCCTCCTTATCCTCCTTGGAATCCTCCTTGGATTCAGCACCACCCGCATCCTCGTCATCCTCTTCATCTTCGAGGTAGATTCGTGGACTCATTACCATGCATTGGATTTGACGTGCATTTTTGATTTCTCCCCCGCTGCCGCTAACGCCAGCAGCAGCGCCATCCGATGATGCACCAGCAGAAGCAGAGGCACTAGCCCCCGCAGTGTTGTTGATCAAGGAAGCATTGATGAATGCCAACGAACCGAGGTTCCGTCCGTCGAATGATTCGGTGGAGGCGAGGGCCTCGTCCCATTCGTCATCGCCGCCATCGGTAGCGTCGGTGGTGGTGGTTGTTGTTGATTGTTTGCGAGGGACCCAGATGAATAATCTTGGACAGGATAATGTTCCACCTCCTCCTCCTCCTCCTCCATCAACACCACCACCGCCACCGTCCGAACCACCACTTGCCGCAGCGTCTCCGCCTCCCGACAAGAAACGTTGAATTGCATCCAAACTCGAGGATGAATGCACCGCCACACGTGCTTGAAGGTGGAGTTGACATGCCGACTGGATGTAGTCAAAAGGGGAGATTGGGCCGCGACGAGCAGCACCGCCGCCTCCCATGATATGATTTTATTATTTGTTGTTGGTTTACCAAGA
>JALLBF010000392.1:0-10149 GCA_036939945.1 Thalassiosira sp. AJA248-18
GTAGTAGCACGTAGTGAGGTAGTAGTGGCGCATACGGTATATCTCGAATGATTGGAATGACCCCAATTGACCTCAAGCTTCCCCAAGTGTGATATATTCAATATTCACGCTCTGTCCAAATCCACTAGTCCCATTTTGTGGTCAGTGATAGATAACCATAGCAAACAAGGTGTGCAAAGGAATTGTCATCTGTCAAGTTGCATTGGTTAAAATCTGCGGCCATAGGAAAGGGGAGCCGCTCGCACCATGGTGGGAGGGTGGAGGTGGAGGGTGTTGAGAGGTTGATGGTCAACGGTGTTAGGTACTTATGCACTTATTCCTTTGCAGCGCCGAAATTATATCGTAGTACTTTACTCGAGGATTAATACGTGTACTAGGTTAGATTTTGTCCGAAAACTCACCACTCACCATCCACCCATGATTGCAATGGCCTTGAAAGAAATATCCTTGAAAACAATCGTTGGCGAGACACGGCCGTGCCCAACGAGCTCTAAGACTCACATGTGTCAATATCACATCACATAGCTTTCCATTTCCTTGATTCCACAGAAAGAAGAAAGAAACTGAGAAGAAGTGAGATAACAATGAAAAACAAAAACGGCCATGATTTCCCAACTTTTACAAGGGGTGGGGTAGATTCAAACTAAGGGAAATTATCATTATGTGAAATATCCGAATTCTTCTACTGAGGTTTACATAATATGACATTTTTTTCTACCAGCCTTCCCCAAACATCATGGTCTAAACCTGATCCAAAATTAATTTTAGTGACAACCCCCTGTTAAGAAAAAAAAATGACACACAACAACGAACACCAAAAAACACCAACCGCAACCTACCGCCGATATTCCAAGATGTCAATGATGCGAATCTAATCTCTTGCTTCTTCCTACTGCCTCTTCATATTTTTGAGAATCCATAGAATCTTCATCATTGCTGAACACTTTATCTAATCTGTTGTAGACGGACGCATCCTTTGCCACCCTTCCCCCTTTTGCCATGTCAGATGCAATCAGATACACCATCATGAGTAGCAAAAGCGCTGCTGCCAACGCAACAACTTCTCCATTGAGAGCCATTCGTAAGAAGGCCGCCGGTGCCCGCGGCAGCATGCCCTCCACGGCACCGCGCAAAAGAACCTATTCGGCACCAGCGCGAATTGACAATTACTCTCCCCTCTCTCATCATTATCGCGTTGATCCGGATGATAAGAAATTGCTCCCCGGCCTGCCCGTCAATGATGATGATTGGGCACGCGACGTACACGACTTTTTCAATTTGATATCGCTAGTTCCTGTAGTGGTTCTGAACGTTATCAACTGGAACTGGGACATCCTTCTTGATGCACACAGCAAAAAGACGATGCAGCAGGCCTGGACGGGGGAGTGGTTCCCCTTATTCTACGCCATTACGATTGGGTACTTCGTCGCTGATTTGATTTGGGTATTGCTGGTGCCGAACTGCGTCAAATCGCCAGGCGTCATTATACAACATCATGTGGCCACCATCATCTACTTGATTATACCCTATCGCAATCCAGAAGACGGTTGGCTAATGGTGCGCCGTATTACGTTGCTTTTTTGTATGTTCCATCGTTGTATACAGCTCACAATCATATTCTTATAATATCCTTTTGTTAGGGCGCGTGTCTTTGTGTGGAGGTCAACACATGGCTGCTAATTGCACGTCGAGTTTTCAATAAGCAAGGTGTGTTGTTGAGGGTTGCTTTTTCCCCTACAATGACAACGCAATAATTGGATCTTACATTATACGTTAATTTGCATTTACAGGATTTGGTCCATGGGTAATAAATTTTTCCTTCTTCTCCCTACGGATTAAATTGATTTCCATCTTCTTCTATGTGACGTGGGTTGCCATCCGATGTGCTTTTTATCCATTAATTTTGAGGGTATTGTGGACGATCTGGTTTACGCAATGGAAACAGACTGGTAATATATTCAATACGCGGTATGCCTTGGCGTTGTTTTTGCATTTTATATTTTGCTTATTGAATTTCAAGGTAAATGTCACCAAAGTATGATCCTTGCCTGTACTAGTCTCAAATTTCTTCTAATGTGTCTTTGCATTTTCGTATAACCCAACTATGCAGTGGACGTATGATTTGTTCATGAGCAAATGGAGGGCGTCGCGTAGTGGTAAAGCGGCCAAGGTAGAGAAGGGTCTTTAGTTCCATTAGTGGAAGAGAATGTAAAGTTGTATGTGCAGAAGGAAGTAGAAGAAATGGGCATGGATTGTGCCTCTGGTTGGTAGTTGCATCTTCATGCCAAATATGCAATCCACTCAAGGACCTTCATCTTGATGTTGATATTGTGTGAGATGAAAGAGAAAAATTAGTAGGTTTGTCACAAATAGCTGAGCAGATCCCACCCACTGCATTCGGATGGTGAGCAAATCATGCCTTCTTGAGTGACCTGTCTCGAAAGAGTAAATTACTGTAGTAAATGATTGATATATTTCAATTTAGATAAAAGTTTTTAGTGCCCTCCCTGAGCAACTCTTTAATGTCACGGAGCTGCATGATAGAGGTATACGATGTGCAACATGATCAGCGTGGTCACTGGTACACACCTAAAACACGACCAGTTCTTCGCTATTGTGGAATCACAAACCAGAGGCTGACGCTGCACATAAGAGGGAGCCTTCTGCCCTCTTTAAGCGATAACTATTTGATTCGTTTTCCCTTTCGCGGTTCCGGCCGAAGAAAGACTTGAAATGTCAATTTGAATCATCCTTTCGAGCCTTCAAACTATAACACACCCGCATGCCTTTGATGCAGATATTTTTGGAGCTCTACATCGAACATGTGAAGGTCATAACACTTTTTTTCAAAACGGTTGACCTCAGCGCCCAGGTTGAGTCCTTCATTTCAATGTCACTAGATGATTGTTGATATTTTGCTGAAGATGGAATATTTTGTTTGCATGCTTTTATACTACAAGTTTGATCATTGTTTCGTCACCTGACCAACATGTGGTAGGTACCTGCCTGGCTTGGAGCAATCCCTGCCTTGCAACAGCAGTAGATCCGATTTGAGATAGTGTAAATTAAATTAGCTATGTTTGTCTTGAAGGTATGATGATCATCATCTCTTAAAGCAGTACAATCTCCAGTTGACGCCCATACGACCGGCTCTGGGTCGCCAATGAAGACGACAACGTCCCGACTAGTTCTTAGCTTGAAAAATACTTATAATACTCTCGCTCGAGGGAAATGTCCATCAGGCTCTCTTCCAGGAATACAAATGGAGAAGCCAGATTAACTATGACAGTTCACAACGTAAATAGCTAAAATAATTACTGGCTGGGTCCGAGAACCCACACTTCAACATAAATTTACAACAAAAATATACTATGAATATGACAGAGATTGAGCTCTCTATGATGGAGGTGCTGTGGCTGTGAACTCTATTCCGTCTAGCCAAACTTGTCCCTCCCGGCCTGGCGGTGAGGGCAGTGTCGAAATGAAATCAGCATCATCTTCCGTAGGGTTCTTGAGGAGTTGGAATGTTACCATTCGCTTTCCTGGCTGAATGTTAATTTCTTGTGCCAACCAGTCACCATCAGTGGTGGGGTATGCACCGGAATATGTCAAAACTATAATGTCATCAATGAGCACGTTGACGATTTCAAACGGACCTTCAACGGACGGCCGAATTAGGAAGTTGAGGACACCCCCTTGCTCAGTTATTATATCGATACTGAGCTCGCCAACGCCCGAGGATGCTTCAATATCATCTGATGCGATGGTTGCTGAGTTAGCCCCCTCGTATGCAATAGAGTCTGTTATTGCCCAGTCAGCATCTCCCGTTAATATCCAAGCGTTGGCAGAGAAGTCACCAGATTCCCAAAATTCGACGAACGATGGCGTGCTTGGGAGGAGTTCTATATTGTCCAACCATGCCTCACCAACACGATACGGAGCTTGTGGTATAGTCATCAGTAGATCCTCCGGAGCACCGCCGGGATTCTTCGTAAGACGCCAAGAAATCGTATGCTGACCACTCGATAGGATTGCGCCAGCCTGAGTCCACGTTTCATCGACTGTCTGAAGGCCCGTTAAGAACTGGCCATCGACGCTTAGGTTGAGCGATTCGAATGGCATCTCGAGTGGTGCAAAGAAATAAAACTGGATGAATGCCGCCGAACCCATCGTGACATCCAAGTTGAGCTGGGAGTAATTTCCAGATGTAGAAATGTCTTCCACTCTTACATGGGCGGCGTAGGACCCCTCGAATGGATTGGATTCGTCTACCATCCAAACCTCCTCGCCGGTTATTTCCCATTCCAGACCAGTGAAATCGCCAGTTTCGAATCCATCGAAAAAGGTGTCTGAAAAGGGCAGGACATATACATCGTCGATAAACACCACCCCCGTATGGTCAAGCGAGGATGGTGGTAAGGCATCGAGTTCAAAGGGATTGTGCTTGTACTCGAACGTGATTTCGTGTGGTCCCGGACCAATCGCAAGATCAAGAGTCTCAAATTCAGGTTGAGGCGCCATTTGGCCGATTTGGACACCATCCACAAAGTATGACAATAAGTCAATGGGCAACTCAAGACTTGCCATTACAGACAGAACCAGAGATCCGCCTTCAAAGCCGGGATCCCCTAGGCTTAAAGTGACACTGGACGACCCGGACTTTAATCCAGTGAGATCAGGACTCCTGATGGAGTACACACCACTGTGAGCCTTCTCGGTAGTGAGTTCCCACACTCCATCGCCTTCTGTGGACCACTCGGGATCATCTGGGAAAGTTCCTTGCTCAAATCCATCGTAAAAAACTGCTTCGGAAGGAATGGATGTTGGAGCAATTGTCGAGATTTCAGTCTCAGCATTCGAAGACATCGATGTGGGAACCTCAGTAGGCTGAAACGTTGGAAGAGCCGTCGGCACGGCAGTGGCATCTTCGGCAACGGGATTAGTGGTGGGTGGAGTAGGAATTATTTCTCGTTGTAACGTGGGCAAAACCGATAACGTCGGGCCTGTGGTCGCGGGACTGCTCACAGGAGAATCTGTAGGAGCAATACCACCCTCAGGCAAAAAGTAAACATCATCGATAAAAACCGCCCCAATCCGATCCAGTGGCACAGGAGGGAAAACTTCTACCCCCACTGGATTCCAATCGTAAGAGAACGTAATGATATGCTGTCCCGGCGAAAGTGGGATGGAACGGGTTTCAAAATCAGTCATTTCTGTACCCTGGCCTCGCTGTTGACCATCGACATAGTATACCAAGTTGTCAAAGGGCATGTTCACACCTGCCATGATGGAGAAGACAAGACTCCCTGCATCCCATGTGGGGTTGGTTGTGATGGTGACATTAGAATTCTTTGGCATGACATTGTCGTCAAGGTTCATAAAGTTGGGACTCTTGATGGAGTACATGCCACCTGTCGACCGTTCCATGCTTAAAGCCCACGTTCCGTTGCCCTCGGTTGTCCACTCGGGGTCCTCTGGAAAAGATGCTTGTTCGAATCCATCATAGTAGATGGCGCCGGGAGGAAGGGATGTAGGAGCAATCGTTGATGGGACTTGTGCTGGTGTCTATGATATAGAATATTAAACAACATGAGAAGTGTATGGATGAAAAAAAGTGTCAATATGATTACGAATAAAATGCACTTACTGGCGGTTCACTGCTTGTTGGCTCTCCTCCTTGATTCAACGTAGGGTAGGCCGACAAAGTTGGGCTTGCTGTTTGCACTTTGGTGGGAGCAACCGTGTTACCCATGGGCAAAAAGTAAACATCATCAATGAACACGGCTCCAATACGAGCAGGATCTTCGGGAGGGAAGACCGTCAAACCCACTGGATTGTAATTGTAAGAAAATGTGATGGTATGTGGTCCTGGTCCAAACTGAAGCTGTAGAGTTTCAAAGTCTGTCTTCTCTGTCATCTGACCCCTAACTGTACCATCAACGTAATATAACAAGTCGTCGTACGGCATACTGACGCCTGCCAGGATGGATAATACCAGTGTCCCAGCACCCCAGTTGGGATCCGTGAAGATTGTGACATTGGCCGTCCCTGACGTGATCGCTTCGTTACTGAGGTCAGGACTCTTGATGGAGTACACCCCACTGTTGGACCGCTCCGTAGTTAGCTCCCAAAGCCCATCACCCGCCGTTGACCACTCAGGGTCACCTGGGAAGGTGCCTTCTTCAAATCCATCATAGTAAATGGCACCTGGAGGGATCAGCGTAGGAGCAATGGAGGATTGGTCTGTTGGAGCTTCTACAGGTGTCTGTGAATGTAAAACACCAGGCACAATGCGCAGCAAGAGATGTTAGTCGAGACAGTCAGAGCGGAAAAATCAACGTTGTAAAAATAGAATGGTTCACACATACCGGTGCAACACTACTCGTTGGTTCTCCTTCACTCAAAGTGGGCGAGACGGACACTGTAGGACTCGGTGTCCCAGGGGGCACAGTCATGGGAGGACCCGAAGGGCTCGGCGTCACAATTACAGATACTGGAGGACCTGTAGGAGCAACCGTAATGCCAGCGGGCAAGAAGTACACATCATCAATAAACACGGCTCCAATACGTTCCGGATTTTCGGGAGGGAATGCCTGCAGGCCCACTGGATTGTATTGGTACGAGAACTTGATCGTGTGTGCTCCCGGCCCAAGTTGGATCTGCAAGGTTGCAAAACTGGCCATGTCACCCATGTGACCCCGCACTTGACCATCGACATAGTAGAGCAAATCATCGTACGGCATGTTGGCACCGGACAAGACAGATAATACCAACGTCCCAGCTCCAAAGTCCTCGCCCATGGTAAGCGTCAAATTGGACCCCAGCGGGGTAAGCTCGTCGCTGCTCAACACTGGACTCTTAATCGAATACACGCCACCATTGGAACGTTCCGTTGTGTGCTCCCACAACCCATCACCTTCGGTAGTCCACTCTGGATCGCTTCCCGGGAAGGGAAGTGCGCCCTTTTCAAATCCATCGTAGAACGTAGCGCCCGGAGGAATGGACGTGGGGGCAATGGTGGTGGTTGAAGTCGGTGGGCGTGTTGTCGTTGCAGGTGTGGGCGAACTTGTTACGCTGCCGGTGACCTCTGGTGAGCTTGCAGGCGTGGGAGAAGCTGTGACATTTGCGGAACCTTGAGGGGTTGGAGGATCCGTCGTCCCATCGGCCGTAACGGCAACACTCGGCGCGGACGAAGACAATTGATCTTCACTAGGAGATGTCGCTGTCCCATCGGTAGTAACAGCAACACTCGGTGCAACCGAAGACGATTGGCCTTCAGTAGGAGATGACGTTGTCCCATCGGCTGTAGCTGCAACACTCGGTGCAACCGAAGACGATTGATCTTCAGTAGGAGATGCTGTTGTCGCCACACCCGTCGGCATCTCGGTAGGACTGTCCGTCGTCGGCTCCACATTCGGCGATGCAGTTGGCAACGAAGATACGGGATCAATCGTCGTGAGAGCAATGCTTGGAGATACTGTGGGGCTCTTGGTCTGTTCGATGAGAACGGGGGGTGTTGTCACCGATGACGGCGTTGGACTCGGACTCTTGGATGCAGGAAGTGGCGCACCCGTCGGCGGCGGCTCGACAATGGCAACTGGAGATAATGTAGGTTTCTTAGACTCGGGAACCAGAGGCGTACCGGTGGGCCCAGATGTGGGATCGAGCATGGTTATTTCAAGAGTTGGAGGATACGTCCCTGCCGAGGTGGGTGCGTATGTTGGCATTTCACACAGTGGCATCATGCACGCATCTGTGTTGAGGCACAAATATCCCAAACTTCCATCCGCATTGGTCTCACAAGTGCATACCAGCGAATCGTACGTTTCTCCACAGCAAGTTTCTGTCCCTACCGTGCAGCGCGATCCTTCTTCCGAGCATGGTGCGTTAGGTTCACAAATTTCATCAGGAATTGTCGATGGAGGATCCGTCGCTGTCTGCGCAATGGGAGATGTCGTAGGACTCTTGGTCAAATCAGTAGGAGGAATGTTTGGGTCGTCGCCTGTAGTGGGGGGCATCGTCTCCAATATCACTGGCTTGTCGGTGGGATTGGGAGTGGGTGTCAATTCACCCACGGTAGGCTTTAGAGTTGTCGGGTCCAGGGTAGTAGGTTCGGGGGCAATAGGATCGGACGTGACCACAGCGGTGGGCATAGTCGTCGTCACCACGACAGGCTTCAACGTCGGATTGGGCGTAGGGTCCTCGGGCATGATTGGCAACATTGTAGGCCTCGGCGTCACGCTCGGGGGTGTAGGACCCGATGACACAAAACTAACATCCAACGATGTACCGTCCACATTCGTAATCGTTACCGAACACGGCTCGGTGACCAACCCGGCCACCTCAGCAAAGATGCAGAAAATAACCGTAAGTTCGCCACTCTTGGCCTTTTCATCGAGTTCATCGAACGTTTCGTCAAATACACGTGAGGCGATTAGTACGGCTTGTGTGGACGAACAGTCGGGACAGGGCTGGATGGTGCGTAGGTTGAAGAGTACGTCAGAGGATTGGAGGTTACGGTCGAACATGCCAGCTCCCTCGTCTTCTTCGTCATTTGAATTGACGGCAAAGCCACCAATGCTATGCACATTACACTCAAATTCATCATCCAACACTGTCAGAATTGTCTTTTCAAACACATCCGCCAATTCGGTCAGTTCTTGTGATCCCGGCGGGGGTATGTTCAAGTTATGTGCGGCGAGCATGCCACCCATGGAAATTTCAACGCTCTTGTCATCCGGAGTGGGTATGGGAACTGCAACGGGTTTGGGAGTAGTGGGTTTCAAAGTGGGTCTGGGAGTGGGTCTGCGTGTCGGATTCTTGGTACGAGGCTTGACGGGAGGGGGGTGATAAATGGCCTTGCTAGTTTTGGCCTTGCTCGATTTACTAGACTTACTAGACTTTCCCGCTTTGCCACCACCAGTGCCATGCCAATGTGGACCGTGATTATGATACTGCGGCTTCTTGGGTTTATTCTTAGTATTTTGCTGAGGAGGCGGAGGTTTCTGCCATGCAGGCATAGGAGGTTTTTGTTTGTGCGCAGGACGATTCGGTTTTTGGTACTTGGGAGGAGGGGGGGGCTTCCAGTTGCCCTGCTTCTTCCCGGCCTTGTTGCTCTTGCTGCTCTTGCCGGATTTACCCAATCGTCGTTGTTGGACGACGACTCCGCCACCACCAACGCTCTGATCATTATTGAAAGTCGTTGTAGGATCAGCCAACTTGGCCGATTCTACTCTTCCGCCGCCCATGCCATTGATCTTTTTACTCGCCTCGAAACAAGTATCGACATCCTCGATAAAGTGAGCGTTGCAGCACGATGTCAAATCACGGAATAGGTAGCCGTTATCGACATTCTGTTCTAGCCATGATGTTAGATGTTCGTTAGTACTGCTGCGGCAGCCCTTCAGTGTGACATCGGGATAATGGATTTCTAATAGCGGTTCGTCCTCTAAAGATTTGGCGGCAGCAGATGATGATAATGATGCACGAAGGTTTTGGCTGGCAGCCTTTTTTGGTAATGACCCTCGAGAAGATGATCTTTTGGCGGCATCTGCCTTCGACAGCAATATAAAGGCGATTATTGTCAGTAGCGGTACCATTCTCTGGAGCGGCGACATCGTTGTGTCGGGATTTTTATTGATTGATATTTGACGTGCACCTTTGCCCTTCGCCGATAACTTTACCCCTCTTGTATTATTCGCTCGACGCACGATCAATTGGATTGATATTTATTGATCAATTGTTTCATTCGATATCCATTCAGAGCAACCTAGTAAGTCAGGAGAGGTAAATATTAAGTGTGCACCATATCAATTACTCCAACCATCTCCGGCTTACTACCGCTGTTTTTTGCAATACTGAAGCCATATTATCGAGAAGGTATCCACATGAACATCATGTTGGACCATACAGCCCCCACTCGAACGGAAAGGCCAGTGGCCGAAAATCGTGTCAAACGGAGGATTGGCTTTAGTGGAGCATGAAAATCGAATTTTTGGTGGAGGTGGGATCGAAGTCCAGAAGTCGAAGGTTGAACGGATCTTCGCTTCTCATCTCGGGGATGATGGATGTCAAAAAGTGGCGCGCCGGAGGTAGGTATCTAGGAAGTCCCCTTCCGTCGTATGTAGAGCTGGTATGTCAAAAAAACAC
>JALLBF010000393.1:0-10137 GCA_036939945.1 Thalassiosira sp. AJA248-18
AAATAGCTTTCATGTCTGATGTACGTGAGAGTGCGTGTAGTGATGGTTTAGTGATAGGTGTTGTTCCTTGTAATCTTGGATTGTTGATGCCCTGCTTGTAACATGGCAACATGATATAATGCAGCGGGATGGAATCATCCAGTAACCAAGAGGGGGAACTTGGAAATAATGAGAGATAACTTGTGTGAAGCGCCTCAGAGCCTCTTGCCCAAGGCCACGACTATACAAGATGATGCCTTAAGCCTTCTCCCCCACATACTTCAGCAACAAGCCGCTGCTTCCCAAAGCCCACCCGGCATTATTAAACTCAGGGAAGAACTTGACATTGTACAAATTTCCCGGAATGTCATTCGCACTCTTATCAAACACAAAGTTCTTCCCGTTATCTTTGGACACATACATGGTATTAGAACCTCCCACGGCCCAGACCTCATCATCGTTCCTCCATGCTACATCGGTAATACCATATCCGCCCGTTTTGATATTAGCCTCGATGAAAGGAAATTCTTCCGAGTTCAAATCAACACCCGGTGCCGAAGTAAGGAGCTTCCCGCCATTAAGCGTCATCCACACTCCATTATTAATATCCCCCCGAACAAACCCCATGTTTTGGATACGCCTCGGCGTTCCACGGTTGTGCGGGATCCAAAACTCCTGACCAGGCTCCCACGTCAAGAAGAAGTTACCACGAGAGGAAACGGCGAGGTACGATCCCTTCGAGTCACGCTGTTCGTTCACGATGGACCCGGTAAAGTACGATGCGCCGGACACGCCCGAGGACGAGATACGATTGAGCGTCGCGTCAATCGTTTCCTTGACCTGTGCCTTCCAGTTCCGTCCGGCATTTTCGGTGGTGTACACCGCACCGCTGGAAGTGATCATCTCGGCCTGGTTGGGTCCCTTGGCGAGGATGCCGGTGGGTTCACCAGGCAGCTTTGGACTTAATGGGATGCGCTCCCAGCTCTTTCCATTGTCCTTCGTGTGGAGCAACAGAGTTGGCTTTCCGAGGACCCATCCCTCGCCGTCCTTGAAACTCACTACTTGGAATCGGTAGGTAATTTCCTCTTCGGCGTCGAGGTTGGAGAAGGAGCGGGGTTCCCAAGTTTCTCCTCCGTCGTTCGTTTCGGCGAAGGAACCGCGGGCGCCGACGATGTACCCGTGGGTGGGGGAGTCGAAGTCAACGTCGTATACGGTGTCTTCGAAGGGGACCTTGACTGGAGCCCACTGCTTCGTTGCGGCGGCGGAGGCGGGGAGGGGAATGGCCGTGGAGGTGGCGAGGGTGGAGAGGGCGACGCCGGCGGTGGTGGCGGCGGATTTGGTGACGAAGGAACGACGGTCTTCCTCGGGTGCTGCTGACATTGACAGGGTGGTTCGTTGGGAGAGGTGGCCTTGGCTGGGCGCGAAGGCCGAGGCTTTATCAGTTGCCACTAGGGCGAGGATGGCGGCGGAGAAGAGCTTCATGGTTGTTTTGACTGCGAGGAATTATGTGGTTTGGGTGGCGGGGGGGGAGCCTATCTAGGTATGATTGATGGTGAACCCGTGTTCGTGCTGACTGTTTTTGAGTTGGGGTTTCGAGGAGTTGCCGTCAGATTAGACATGGTGACACAACACGTACGTGTCCTTAATTACGTATCATTTGTCCTTCTATGATGAAAGTGTTGCTAATATAATTAGTAATAATATTTTAGACATTTAGGAATATTTTAGAGACAAGTGAAGTCAGAATAGTATTGAGTATCTTGCTGACGTCAAGCAAGTTATTGGCGCCATCACACACCATATGAATCTACCTATCACATCTTCATTCACACAGTCACAAAAACAGGTCACTCTATTACCCTCTAGCTCTTCGTATCGGAGCCTCGGCTGTCAGAAAAGGAGCAGTGTCTACAGCCCAAGAGGGATCGTCTACCTTTGCTCCCCCCACCGCCCGCCGGTCTTCCTTGTCTTCCTCTCGTCCTCTCGGTGTGTGGTTTGAGCTAGTAATAACTGCGAAATGAATAACGCGCCCAAGGAAAGCGACGAACCGGCTCCTAAGAAATGCAAGGTAGAAGAACGAACATGCTCCACGTGCAAGGTGAGCAAAAAGCTTGACTCCTTTTCCAAGAATCAACGATCCAAAGGTGAACAGGCCAAATGTAAGGAGTGTATCACTTCTATGCAACATGTCAAGGGATCTACTGCTCCGGCGGCAAGCAAAGACTCCCTACAACGTGGACAAACTGATGAAAGTACGATTGCCAAAAATAATAATGACAAGAATGAACGAGCAGAAGGTAATCAAGATGAACATCTCTGTGCCAAGTGTAACATCACCAAAAAGAAAGAAAACTTTGAAGAGAAACAACGACGAATGATTTGCAAAGATTGCATTGCAGAGGCACTCGAGGGGCATAAAAGGCGGCAGGAGAAAGAAAGGAAGAAAATCCTTGATGAATATGAAGAGGGTGAGACTTGGCTTTACAACAGGAAAAAAGAAACGTATAATCAATACGCCAAAAAGTTGGAGGCAGAAGGTACTACTACGATTGAGAAGGAAATGACAACCACCTCCTCAAACTTGGTATATGTAGTCACCTCAATCAATAAATGTGGAGACCCATTCTCCCCATCATTACATGGGATATTCACAACATGCAAACAAGCACAGAAATGTGTACGCAACACATTTGAAAAAATATCTGATAGCTATCGCAATGGAAAGTTTATCCCCCAAGATGAAATTCCAAATCAACAAACAAGGGTAGCTAAGTGTGATATTACTAGAGTTTTCATCACGGGTGATGTTTGAGGTATTGGGAGGTGAAGCAGATGCTGATGAAGATTATCTTGATTTTAATGCGATTGTTATTACTGCTGCCAGGATCAATGATAAGGTTGATAAAGTTCTTCCTTTCATGAATGAGAATCTGCCTATTGGGAAGAACCGGCTTCCTAAGGCTGTAGAGAAGATAGATGCTAACAATCTGCCACTTGAAAAGGGTACGACAGTGTTCGCCATTTTCTCCCATTGGCCTGGAAATATGGGACACACATCTGAGGAGGTAAATTTATGTGGAGTGTATACAGACAAAAATGATGTGATTAAAGTGGGTCTAGAGCTTACAAGTTTTGGTGATGATGAAGAAAAGGGAGAACAAATAAAAAATGCAAAAGATGTCGCAAATGGTATCCTCTTTCATGATGAGGAAGAACTTTGCTGGACAGTGGTACTTGAGACTGTGAATTTGGATGTAGAGGCCGATGGTCATGAACTTGATTTTAGAAGTGTAGGTAGTGGTGCTTGGATGCAACCTAATATTGAAATTTATTGATGAGACTACGCCACTCCTTGGTTTGTCCCAGCGATACAATGTAAAAGTAACCGAAGTGACACTGAGTTGAATTAATCTCTTGTCTTATAATAATTGTAAGGGGGTAGTAGGTGCTCGCATGAGCAGATGAGTATGTATTCTCAATACGAGTTCGCTGGAGTACATTGCTGGAGTCCATCTCTTTGATGAAACAATAACGAAATAAAGATAAACTAGTCGAATCTTGCTCAAAACAAATGAAATTGGATTGTGTGCTTTTCTTTAACCAACTCCTCTACCACGATTAATGTGCCCCTGATGTCATTATAAACTCAAAGCTACTTCTCGTAGATATTCATGTTCAGTACAAGAAATAGCATCCCTAATACTTACTTGACTGATCGACTGGCGAATCAACATGACACCTACTCAAAACCACATCCTGTGTATCCCCCCCCCCCCCTGTTACATGAATATATTACATTGGGTTCAACGCAAACAATGTTTATATCAACTTTTCTACTGCGCATTATTCTAATTCATTGGCCATGGCCAATGTCGCAATCCTGGAACAACACACGTTTATCCATAATGTCCATTGCCCGATATCTAAACCTATATCTCTTGTACACCACTGTTCACTTTCTTATACCTCACACTCCTGAGAGATTAATGACAGCATCTATCGTCTCAGATGATGATGAAATAATAAAAAAGAGCTCAATGCAGCCTGAACAGCATGCCTTAATTTCTTTCAAGTAGTTGATCATAGTGATGTGGGAAGAGCAGCTGATCAAGTCAATAAAGTAAAGGCAGGGGAAAGTGTACATACAAAATAGCTCTCACAAAAAAACAGGAATCGAGACAGATGATCTTGTACCTATTAACAAAGCTGGGAATGGTGTACATGGATCAATCTTGTTAACTTCTACACATGGTATACACCTGATCAGTATCTTCTCTTTCGTTGCAAAAATATCCCTGGGATCAAGGAACTCAACGTACATAAAAGCTTTGGATTTGGCTCAGACATACTTTGAGATGAAGCCATAATGGAATTGAACTGTTTTCAGGTAATGATCATTTGGCTGCCGGGTGTTTGAGCACTGCCATCATAGTGGATTTCCTCCTCCTTTCTTGATAGTTGTCCAATATCTAGGATTTTCCAAGCAAGAACAACAGCATCCTATGCTGCATTTGATGACTCTATCTCAGTTATTATGATGTCCGTCTCGTTTTGTTTCTTCCCGCAATACGCCGTGCTGTATGAAAAGAGGCTTTGAGTGAAATGCCCTGGATGCGACGATCACTTTTCTAATCTCATTCCAGCTAAAATGCCAGGCATCCATATTGATCATGGTAAGAAGTGCAACAGTCCATCAAATGCAGTTGGTTTATACGTTGACACACTATAAAGCGAGGATATTGTGATCTGCCTTGTAGTTTCTGCCATGGAATTGTAAATGCATGGCAGCGCATGGTACTGGTGACAACCCTCATTGGGTGTAAACTATAGATAGTAGCGGTGATGGCAATAGTAACTGTAGATATATTAGCTAATAGAGCTTCCATATATATGGGTCGGCGGGTTAACAATCCAGCCTTGCTCCCTAACATGCATCTTCTTTTTTAGGCCACTATCGTGTCCTGGTCATACTTCTCTTCTAGAAAGAATGTCTCCATGCTCCCTTTGCCCTTCACTTCCATCTTGCCTCGGGAGGTGAGGCTGGTGCCGTCACCGTCGCCGTACGAGCTGATCAAGTCAGCAGTCACTTGTGTGACCTGGCACCTGTTTGGCAGCGACGTAGACTCCATCCTCGACGCCGTGTTGACAGCGTCGCCAAAGAGTGTGTACTTGGGATGTTCTCGGGTCCCAATCACAGTTGCTACTACGCTTCCACTCGCGAGCCCGAAGCGGACCTTGGCATATCCCAGCTGAGGCTTTGCCGGGCAGATGATCGTCTCCTTCGCTGCCGTGATGGCATTGAGAGCAAATCTTGCAGCCCGGTTCGCATGGTCTGGCATGGCGTTTGGTACTCCAACTACACCGAGGAATGCATCTCCAATAACATCAAGTTTCTTTACTCCGTTTGCCTTGCACAAGTCATCGAATTTCGTAAATAGACGGAATATGAGGTCGCCTGTTTCTTCAGCGGTCAAGGCACTGCTTATACTAGTAAAGCCAACAATGTCGCTGAACAAGACTGTTACATCGTCGTATATTTGTGGCTTCACCTGTTCTCCTCTAGCTAATTTGTCCTGCACGTCAGGAGGGAGGATACTGTCGAAGACAGATCCACGTCGCATGAGTTGTTGAGTCCATGTTGACGAAGAGACCGCTTCCAAGAGCCTTTCCTCGACTTCCTTCATGGTTGGCCGTCTTTTTGGGTTCTTCTGCCAGCATTCGGTGCAAATATCAACAAGGACTTGTGGTGCGCTGTCGGGCAGGGCAGGACGAAAGGGGGGATCAAGGGCAAGGTCTTTAACTTTCGATACGATTTCATCTCGGGTCACAGCTTCTCCGTCAATCATGGCATAAAAATCTTTCGAGCTGATCTTGGGCTTGCTGTTGGGTGTGGCCCCGCTGTTCTTAGAGTTATTGTCGTTGGATTTGGCTTCGGCCTCAGGAGCAGTAACAGGAACTGCAACATCCGATTCATCACAATTCAGGGACCAAGATACTCGATTTTCTGTCCCTCTTTTCGTAGAGCCATTCCCCTGCTTCGGCTGCTTAGCATTATCTAACCCGGCAGTTGGTGCATCTGGCTGCTTGACCTTGGCATCTGCCCCTAAGTCGAGGCCATCGCTGCTTGCTTCTTCATCTATCCTTTCTGATGTATTACTAGAAGTAGAAAAGCGCGACCTCCTATCATATTCAGTGCCAACACTAAACTCGCTAAAGCGCCGGTTGCCCCCATCAGAACTCTTCACTTCAAAGGCTCTAACGCCATACGGACGATCTCTTGTCATCAATTCGACTAGGAACATGCTGTAGCTGTACACGTCACTCGCCGGAGTTGGATCAGCCCCGTTTAAGACCTCGGGAGCCATCCAGAGGATGGAACCTCGAGGATTATTTGACTTGGTAGACCTCTGTATAGCACCCCAAAGCCCTTTCATTGTCTTTGTTGCAAGGCCAAAGTCTGATATGTTCGCATTGAAAGACGAATCAAGCAGAACATTCGAACTCTTGAGATCAGCGTGCACCAACGGCCCAGAAGGAGGTGGGATCGTGTGCAAAAAGTTCATGCCTCGAGCCACTTGCAATGCCCATTGGATTTCGAGCGACATGCCAGCCGTTCCAGCAATTCCATTAGGATCTTTAAGCACATTGCGTATTGGTCCGTTTTCCATGTATTGGAGGATAAGAACGAGTCGTTTTTTCTTGTCGTCTTGAGAGGCGCCAAGGGTCTGGACAATATTATCGTGCCTTAGCCGGACTAGCAACAGGAGCTCAGCGCGTAGGGAATCATCAGCGCACTTTTTCTTTTCATTCTTGCGAAAGGAGAAAAAGTAACGGCCTTGAGATGAAGACTGTTCGGTCAGGAGGGTGGCTCCAATTGTAGATCCATCAATACTGTTGTTATCAGAGAGTGAAGAAGCCATTGAATTCCTTCGTTGCTCCGTACCAGACTGAGGCTCATTGGTGGGCACCTCCTTCACCATATCCACAGACTTTGCCTTTGTTTCATCAGGCTCCCAACCCTTTGCATGTTTCAGTGCCACAGGTGTGCCACGGAGGAAGCCCTTCGTCACAACACCAAACGATCCTCGGCCTAATACCTCCTTAGTGTCGTGGATGTCGTTTGAATCTACATACCACATATCCTCCCGTTTCTTCGTCTCGTACTGCCGTACAAAAAAAGCAATAACGAAAACCACAATTGCAAAAACAGTGGTGGCGCACACAACAATGGCGACAATTACACCACTGCTCATACCCTCATCTTGAACACTATAGCTCTTGTTGGGAATGTACACACCTCGGTCGCGCTGAAGCAACTCAAGCAGAGCCCCCTCTTCTCTACCCTCAGCAGAATCGTAGTCCGCGACAATATCCCGCCACTGCTTAGCGAGCTCATTGGAAAGATCGGCTCGTACCAATGCAGGATCCTTATCGAACTTGTCAAACTTTGTGTCATTGCAATACTGTGTAGTCACATCATCCAGTGTTGCCATAAAGTCAGCCGCGGCTGGCATACGCAAATCAATCACTACGTTCGACGAGTCGAGCTGAGACTCAATAGCGAACTTGTATTCCTCCGTAGATTTCAGATCAAAGCCGCGGCTAGTCCACTCATCAACGTTGAGCATCGACTTCGCATAGGGGTCCATGCCCGTGGGGACAGGATTCGCGTCAGGGTTATTGGCATCTGGAATGACATATTTGATTGCCTTCTTGGCAGATGTTGCAAAGGCAAAGAACTCCGCAGCGGCAATCTGATTTTCTTTTGAAACGGAAGCCGACACAGCGCCACTAAATCCACCTGTGGGCGCGGGGGGGGAGGGGGGGGGGGGTCATCCAGATTAGGTAAAATTCGATGAAAAAATGCTGGCATAATCATACGCGAACCTCACCATATGCACCGTATGGGGCTTGGTTGATTAGTTTGCCTGTCCTTTCATCGAGGACGGCATATGGACACGTCTCCTCAGTGCACTCCTCAAGCTTTCCAGTTTGGCGGTTGAGAACTATTGGCGAGCCTGGGGTAGGCGCAACACCGAGTTTGCCCCTTACAGTGCTCCCCTCGCGGACATGATCAGAGAAGGAATTGCCCCAGTTGTAAGTGAGAACTTTAAAAAGAGAGCATGACATTGATATAATATAGTGAGAACAAAAGATAAATCAAATGGTTTGCTTGGAACTATATGAATATGCTTGATGAGAAGAAAAACTTACCACACTCTCCTCTATTCATAGCATCCACATGAATACCCACACACCCATCAAATTCATCAGGCACCCCATAGTTGGTCTGCTCCCCTTGAATCCGAAGTGTTTCCTCCATGGCTGGACCTAGCAGTGGTTTTATGTTGGACGAATCGAGAAGAGACCCTTCATACGTGCCCTTCACCTGTGTCATGGTTGCCAGGACTGTCTGCGCCCAGTAAGGATTTCCGCAGGCGGGTGTCCGGCCAATGCAGCTGCCCGAGAGAGTTACATTCTTCACGAAGTTGCCATCGGCATCGTATATGGTATCGGTCTTGCCGTGGAAGAATGCCGCGAGCTCATTATCTGGATAGGCCGAAGATAGGGATATTGAACAAAGGTTAGATATAATATGGTACAAAAATAATATGAGCAAACGACTCAGCACCGAAAAATAATTATTTCTGGGAAGTGATTGCGTTGCCTCTCTCATTTTCGGGCCTGCATTTGTTGTGTGTCATCGCCTAAATACTTGATATGATGATATTTTGGCACCGAAACATATATTGTAGCCTCAGCCACATTTATTTGTGTTGTCTTTCAGTGGTAACAGCTCAGCGACACAAGATATGCCTATTGGAGTGATGTTGATACCCCTCCCCCAAACTTTGTCCACCAGAAACACCCGGGTTTCACAAGAGATCAGAGGTTGCATAGATTCGTAAAAAATACCAATACCCTCCTTCCCAATACCCCCCTTGCCCAACGTGCGCAATGTCACCAGTCATGCAACCATATTCCCAGAAATAATCTTGATGCATTCCAAAAAAGGAGAGAAAAAGATATTAAAAAAGCAACTCACACTCATCCCAAGTCTTCGGAACCTCCTTCCCATACTCCTCCAACAAATCCCTCCTATAAAACATACTTATAACATCCCCATCAAACGGGAACAAATGCAATTTATTATCATAACTCGAAATAACCTCCCGATAAAACAATAATATATCCGTCCAGTACGTAGGGTCCGTCGTGGCGCTATACTCCTTCATGAAGCTACTAGTTTCCATTAATCCCTCGGCAAGTTCGCCTATCCAGAGGGGGGTGATGATGTATCCGTCGAATTGGGATGCTCGATTGAGGACATCGAATTTGACCTCGCGTTCGAGTTCAGCGAGGGATGGGAGGCCTACTACGGTGATTTCTGGGGCGGATGCACCGAGCTGTAGTGTGTGTCAAATAGGGTGTTATACATCGAGGAGAGAGAGAGAGAGAGATGAAAGTAAGTTTGGAGAGTGAGAATAATATATGAAAGTTTGATTAATGAGTGGTCTGTTCATCCAAATTAATAAAATGCAGCCCTGTTCTACTACTTGCCTTGCGCGTGTAATCATCCGCCATCTGCTCAAGCATCACCTGCAAACGGGCGAAGGAACGCTCGGCAACGAGGAAGCGCAGCTTGATCTTATTCTCGGAGGTGGTGCTGTTGCCGCCAGTAGAGGATTCGGCGTCGCATACCGGACATGGTGCACATTGCGGTGTAATATCGGTGTCTGTTGCGTCGCCCTCCTCGGTGATGCGATGGCGGAGGAAGCTCATATTAACTGGTTGACGGCGCGGCGACGACGGGGGTGTGGATGAGACGAATGCGATGAGAGAGTCCAGATGAGCACAATCAACTTAATTCGAAATATTATGGTGAATGTGAATGGTGCTGGACAAACTCGTGCACTTGACAAGATTGAAAAAATAGAAGTCTCGGAGATCGCGGCTAGGGTACGAACACACAATCTCTCTACGTAGAGACAGGTGGCAGTTGATTTAGCAAGCTGGTCGGTCGGTACTCCGAGCTGTCCGTGAGAACGATGAGAAACCAAGCCAACTGTGGGAGGAATAAATGGCGCTGGTAGGGAGCTACCGTAGCCCTACAGAATCCCGTGGGCGAATAACCAGATCTCCCAGCGCTACTTATTC
>JALLBF010000394.1:0-10151 GCA_036939945.1 Thalassiosira sp. AJA248-18
CATTGTTGGGTATTCTCAACAACGACTTTCTTCAAGTTGAAAGCAGTGGCTTTTCGCTCGATACAAATCAAGACAATGGCATGTCCATGGGGCCTTGTCTGCTCGAACCGCAAATCAATGATTTCGGAGATAATATGTTTGGTTTTTATGACTAAGAAGCCAACGGTGGCATCGATTACAAACATACAACGATTTTTCCAACAGTAGTGCAACACCTTGTGCCCTTTGAGTTCGAAAGGCGACGAGTTACTCACATTTTTATTTGTCCTCCAAGCTAGTGAAAGTATGTACATCGGAGATTAGAAGATACTAGTAGAGTGCTGAAAAATATGTAAAAAGGTACTCTCAACTACAATATTTCATTGAACAATGAGTTTATGGATATGTTCTGGGAAGAAACGTTTTAGTACTTCTTTACTGCAAGCATCGGTGAAGGATATATTAGGCGAGTCTTGGTTGTTGTTACAAGTCGCAAGTAGTCGGCATGTAGTTCTATCCACTTTGACATGAGACACAAAAGTGAGAGGCATTCTTCGAAGGAACTCTACCTTGTTACTACTTAGCTTGGCGGAGAGAGTTTTCGTGGCTAACAATAAGAGTTCACTTGGGCCATGCCATACATTTTGCTGCACGCATCACGTGACAGAGATCGGTTGGCACGCTCCGACAAATAAGCTATTAGCTGCCCATATGAAGAATATCATCTTCCTCATCAAAGTTGTAAGGCGTGAAGCATCTTCGTCATCAGCAGAAACGATGGACCAGTCAGTGACCTCATACATGACAATGGCGAGAACAAAAAGTGTTCCACGCAGTAGAAGTTTGCATCTGGTGATTTTCCACATCATCTTTCCACCAGGCAACCGTCTCATGTTGCTCAAGCATCTGTTTGACGCGAAACCTCATCAAGGCGTGTGTACCCAAGGCCACCATGGACAAGTCATCATTTCCGAGGATGCACTCGTTGCGGTTGTTGAAATCTGGAGGCGTTTGAAGCTGTGACCTGATGTCATCATATATCTTCTTATCGTAGCTGATTTCAGCGCGTAGATTACCGACCACGCCAATGTGGTGCTGTGTTTCCTTCGAGGAGACAAGATAAGTTGGATCTTCGTTGGGTTCATTCCAATTGAAGTTGAGCCCATCTTCATTTAGGAATTGAAAATCATATTCTTCATCCTTGGAATTTTCTGACGTGCTTGAAGGAGCTGCTCGATTACTGTGTGCTTTGCCAGAGAGTGCTCACCATACTGTGTGCTCTGTGCTGCTGGACTGTGGATTGCTGGACCGTGGATACGGGATACTCCACTAGCGGGTACCTAGGTATGCTTGGGGGAAGTGCGATGCCTGATTTGCTTTGTTTTGTTGTTTTAGGGACATCATTGAACATGTCAGTGGCTGAACAATTGAGCGCATTACTTTGCATCTGGTGCGTTCAATAGTACAAAGGTACTCTCTGATAAACAAGTATGTGGTCTTTTACTAATATCTCAATTAGAAGGGATGACACATAATATTCAGATGAATATATGACTGCACGATCGCCTTCTGAACATATTTTTTTCATTTTGAACTAAGTATTTTTCTTGGGGTGCATCAAAGCAAAGCACGGACATACCATCTCTTGGACATACACTGTACGGCAATGAGTGGCCATCGTAAGACTCAAATCGACAAAAGCAATCGACAAAAAAACAACTGTCACTTCAGACTACATTTTGATACTGTTGTCCAGCAAGTTGTCGATGTTGTACGTTCTCCAATGGCAGTGTTGGCGGTGATTTGATTACTCATCATTCGGTTGAGCTCAGCCGCTCGTTCTTGTACGTTCATCCATTTTGGTAACTGTTGGCCAAATGAGAAATATTTGACAACCATTTCCTCCCGAACTGGCTGTGGTTTGTTGAGGATGGTACTAGAGGACGGACACAGTAAATTTTGGTAAACTAATTACTTCTGTAATGGAGAGAAGTCAAGATTTTGATGTACACGTGTCTTAAATAGTTAGCTTTCGTTTCTTTGTGACACTGCAATGCTCATCCTCTCTGCAGGAAAAGCTTAACTTTCGTTTGGTGCCATGGAAATATTCCTCCATCGTCGCTTCCTTGACCGGTTCACACAAAGGACAATCACGGTCATGGCAATGATTGCAGTGATTTATCAAAACGCGGCTGCTAAGACAGTGCGTTACGTTGCAAGAACCATCTCTGCAGGAGGCCATGTGTTTCAGTAGATCTTTCATCTCGGGACAGTAGGCATGCTTGCATGAGCCAGTCCTGGCAGAGCATCCAAGGCTGTGGTTGAGAAGGAATAGACGATATTGCTGATTCTTGATGCCGATATCTTCTGATTTGCGAAACTCTGCCCTTGCCTTCGTCGTCTCCTTCGTTGATGCCAAAGATTTTTCCATTGATGTTGCGTTCGTTAGCTTTGGTGCTATTTATGGCATTGTTGGATGACGATGTCTTTCATGTGCTTTCAGCAGCTTCCGTCAAGGACTAGTCCAGTCAAGCCATGGTCAAGCTAATAATGTTTTTAGTCTTGTTGGACTGGGGTGGGTTAGATTTGTTGAGTCTTGTGCGATTCGAGCTTTTTTCGTGCACGTCATTTAACCACGATTTAACTAGCGCGACCGAGCGAGACCACATTAGACCACGATTAGACATGGTAATGCCCCAATGCATACAGTTCTTCACACCTTGATGGAACATTCGTATTTTGCTCCACATCGAGACAATGGCCCAATCGAATGAGAGCCATCCCACTACTTCTACAAGATCGAACAACCAAATCGCTCGTCCCAGCAGCCAGAGGAAGTTTCGCGACTCGCTCAACAGCAACAACGACCGGGGTGGACATCGTCAGATAATGGTCCAGTCAGATGCGCTGCATCCCATGCAAATGGTGAATCATGTCACGACCCAGTCGATGATGTTGATGGCTGCGTCGAGCAACAATATCGCTCGCCCTGGTTGCCAGAGGAAGCTACGCGACTCGCGCAACAATGATCGCAGCAAGCGTGGCGGTGGCCATCGTCGGATCTTCCCAAATGTAAATGATTATGATCAAATCGATAGTTTGATTCAAGTTGTGTTAGATCATCCGGATATATCACGTCCTCGAAACATGGCGGCTGTCTGGTATCGGCTTCAGCACTTGCTCATAGAGCGCAAATATGTTCAAAATCAGTGCCTTGTTCAGCAGCATCAATTGAACTCTCTCTTTGAGTCTGCCAAAGGGGTTTTGGAAACGTGTGGCCCAACAAAAGTTAGCCAAATCGCACTTAGCATGGCAAAGATATCACAGGCTGTGCGCCAAAAATGCGGTAACGGCCAAAAGCGGAATCATCGTAACGCATTTCACAATCTGCTTGTCAAAGACAAGCCCACGAAGCACCATCTTTTCCAATCAATTGCTGCTGCGGCCGGTCGCAATCTTCGTAAATTCGATCCACAAGCCTATTCAAATCTGACCTATGCATGTGCCATTGCTGAGGTTGTTCCAAACTTCAACGGCGTCGCTTTATTTGATTGCATTGCCGATGCCATTATTGAGAAAGACTTGACAGCATTCAAACCTCACCAATTGTCCATTACTGCATGGTCTTATGCAACAGCAAAAGTGGTCCATATTCCGCTGTTTAAGAAGGTGGCCGAGGTCATCGTTTCCAACCAACACTGCCTCAGGACTTGGCAGCCTCAGGACTTGTCAAACATCGTCTGGTCCTATTCGACGGCGAAAGTGTCCCATCCTTCTCTTTTTCAAAGAGTGGCGGATGAAATAATTGCCAGGCGGGACATGGGATTGTTCGAACCACATCATATTGCTAATGTTGTGTGGTCGTTTTCTACAGCAAAAGTATCACACCGAGGCCTGTTCGCAAGAGTTGCGGACGAAGTGATTGCGCGGAAGATGATGAGACACTTCAAGCTGAAGGAGCTATCTAGCATCCTTTGGGGCTTTGCCACAGCCAAGGTTCGGTGCCATCGCCTGTTCGAAAAAATCTCTTCAGATCTTGATCTTTCAGGATCTTTCGATCCCCGTGTGCTCACAAATATCGCGTGTGCCTACGCAACGGCCAAGGTTCCCGACCAGACAAGACTTTTTGCAAGAATTGCAGAAGCTGCAATTTTGCGAATGGATGAATTCAGTGAGCACGATATTGTCAGCCTTCTCTGGGCGTTCTCTTCTTCAGGAGTGCAAAGCCGATTGCTGTTTCAGTCGGTGGCACCTAGAGTGGCAGATGTGCTCAACCAATGCAGTAGTCAGAATCTTGCAACCATATCTTGGACCTATGCAGTGGCCAATGTGAATTCTCCAATTCTCTTCGACTCCGCCTTTGTCGATGCTCTACTTGAGAATCTGGAGGCATTCGATTCCACAGGACTACGCCAGCTCTATGAGTGGCATCTGTGGATGAAGGAAGAGGAGAGGCATACCCTTGGATTGCCACACACAGTTGAGAAGCTATGCTATGAGGCATTTGTCTCTAACAAACTCCACCGGTCGATTTATCACAAGGGGGTTGTCTCTGCGTTGGGCTCGCTGGGCCTCGATCCCAAAGATGATGTTTCGCCAAAAGGTGTTCATTTGGAGGCTTGCGTAAAGGTTGGTATGCAAGTTGTTAATGTAAGGGTAGACGGACCACAGTATTTCGTTGGTCGAATGCCAACCGGGAGGACGATTTTGAGGCGAAGACTTACTGTACTGGGAGGTGTCCACTTGCTTTCTATTCCATACTGGGAGTGGAATGAGCTAGGAGACGATTTCTATAAACAACAGAACTATCTCCGTGATCAATTGGGAATGATGTGAAGGAGCGATGCGACGTCCAGTACATTCCGATGAATTTCAGTGTTATTTTGCTAGGTACAACAGACCAATATGTAGAATGATAAGCTCCAACAAGAAGTTCAACATAGGCACTACACGTGTTAGGTGCTTCTTAAATTGTGGCGGTGGATCATGCAGTCAGTTCTTTCTTCTTTTTCTTCTTCTTGTCTCCATCCTTCTTCTTCTTCTTCTTACTCTTTTTCTCTTTTTTTGTATTGGGCGGCGCGTTGGGCTGTGACTGGGCCATCATTTGCTCGGCCTCTCTCTTTGCCGCTTCAATGGCAGCCATGGCCGCATTACTGACCGGTTTAGATTTGGTAGAACCCTTAATACCATGCTCTTTTGACATTGAAGATTTTTGTGAGAGAGATTCATGAGATTGGTGAGTGGCTGAATCCGACGCTTCAATTGTGAGCTCTTCGTCGCTCCCATCACTCTCAATACTATTGCTTTTCTCTTTGCTCTGAGTAAGTTCTACTTTCTTTGATCCGGCTGACTCGTCATCAGAATCCATAACTAATTGGTGATGCAAATTCTTCTCGGCGTGCTCTTGCTCTTTTATATCTCCAGTTTCATTGGTCGGCGTCCTGCCTGCATTGGGAGTTTCATCTGCTCCGCTATCTGACTTCACTTCATTTTCCACGGCTACAGGCTTGGTATTTCGGGGGAAATCAGATGAGTCGTCTTTCGGTGACTCTACGCTCGCTGGTTTGTTTGAAGGACCTTCTTCAAGGTCAGACTTGGTATCTTTGGGGGCATTAGGTGAGTCGTCTTCCGGTGACTTTTCACTCATTGGTTTATTTGAAGGGCCTTCATCAAGGTCTTCGTCAACAGATATCTTTGGGGTGCATTCTGAAAGCTCCTCCTTGCTACCTGTAGCTTCTTCTTTCGAGACGGCTTTGTCAGACTCTTCTACGCTGTGACATGAGGGAGTATCCAGAACCTTGGTGCTTTGTCCAGGTTGACCGTCACTATCCGTAGCATCATTTGTGCTATTGGTGGAATCGGTTAAAGCAGGTTCAACCATAGAAGCATCGTCTTCTTTTTTCTCTACCACGTGGTCATCTGACCCAATGTATTCATGTACCTTCGGTTCTGCCTCATTAGATTTGACATTTCCTTTCAGTTTTGGACTAGAGCATTCTTCAGAATTCTCATTTGAATTGTTGCCTTCAATCTTATCCTTGCTTCCCGGCTGGTCAACATGCTTCCGTTGAAAAGTTGACTCTCCCTTGCCTTTGTCGCCTTCACTCTGTACAACAGTTTCAGGTGCCTTCGCGATTTTCTTGTCTTTTCGCTTCGCCCATGCCTGCTTGTGCTTCGTCAGGGGTAAATTTGCATGATCACATCGGGCACCAGAGACGTCAATAAAAAAATCCCCATCATCATCATCATCATCATCATCACTACTCTCACTGGAATCATTGTCAACACTTTTTGCCTCAGTCTCTGCGATGTCATCTTCTTCATCATCGTCAGAGAAGAAGGAATCTAAGTTGTTGTGTTCAGCGACAGCAGAAGATGGCAATGGCTTTTTCGCGGGAGGGGCAAGTTGATGGGACTTTGTAAATAACTCTCGTGGGCCCGTGTTATTATCATTCGACGGAGCTGGTGCCATCTCTTTCTTCTCTTCTGACCGATCAGACGATCCTGGCGTTGATGCGGTTTTTGAGACGACAACTTTCTCTCTCTGTTGCGTGTGATTTGAAACACCCTCACCCTTACTTTCCTCTTTCTTTACTTTTGGTCGCAACAGTTGGTTTTGCTCCTTTAAGCGAAGCTGTAGCTTCTCCTTTTCTTCTTCCAATTTCTTGCGTTCAAGTGATTCTTTTGTCAGTTGCTTCTGCTTTCCAAGTCTCTGATCAATAAACTCACTGTACTGCATAACTTCGGTTTCCACCAACGCCTGCCTCCATTGTAACTGCTGCTTTCGTGCATGGTCAGCACGTCGTCGCAATTCTCGTTCCTTGTGAGACAGGTAAGGTAGAGTAATGAAGGAGTGGAGATTCTGCAATCCATAACAATTCCTCATTGAAGATTCGTATACTAAGATGGTTGGGGCAGGGATGGTGTCAGCTGAAGGAGGGCTTTGGTTTTGTTTCTTGTGGTGACGTTCAATCACTTCTTCAGCAATGCGTTGCACTTGATCAACTAAGGACGTTTCGCCCTCCTTTTGCTGAGAAGGATTGAGATCTCGAAAGTTTAGAAGAATGCATATATGCTGTACCAGTGGTTCTTTGGTATTGTGAGCACTTGCTTCATCATCGTGACCACTACTTGCTTTGTCGTGTACTGCTGGGGGAAACAAAATATCCAACCCCGCTCGTAAAAAATCTAATACTTTGTCCATACGAGGATCTATCATCCAAACCACAAAGTTACATTCTTTCCCACCACGATGTGATTGAAATAATGATACCCACTGTTTCTGGAATGATGTCTTCTTGTTTGAATAGCAAAAGCTCTTCCCTTCAGATATGTACAGCTGGACTACTTCGTCCGAATCAGGGGTATGATGCTTTTGGTGAAAGGGAGTTTCTTCTGATAGCTTCCAGGGAATTAAAGCCATTAAATTTCTCTTCTCCTTTCTATCTTTATTGTTGTTGGGGTCGTCTAGTTGTTCTTGCGGTCTAGGGTCCTCGCCCCTCAGCCTTCGGATCAAACTCGTTTTGCCGGATTGCTCTTCGCCTACGATGATCCCTCGAAGTATTGTAGTATTGTCAGAGGCTACTACTGGTGACTTGTTGACGTGTCGTTTGCTGATGCTACCATTAGATGATAGACTGTGCAAGCTGGTTTGCAGGTTGGCTGTTTTGCTGTTGATGGACCCCCGTCGAGGCGAAGCCGCAGCTGCTGTATCGACACGTAGATTTCGACGATAATTACCAGTGCTGGCGGTTCTTGGTCTTACTGGGGGAGACGTCGGGTTCGCTTTCGACTCTCCACCATCATCATACAAATAGGATGATAAGGATGACCACATCGTTTGTTATTGGTTCATTGCTGTTCATGGAGGATCGATGGATTGTGGATGTGAAGAAATAATAATAAGAAATGAAGGATTCTCGAGCGTTGGAGGTATTTTTGATTTACAAATAAAAATAGCTCGTGCTTGTATTGATCCTACGTGAAGGAAGAGCGCTTTGACAGAGAAAAGAAAGTACAACCGACCCCCGTATCCTCGCCTCGTTCCCCGCCCTCGCTCCGTCCGCCTTCTTCCCATCCCCCCAATAATATTTGCAGCATCATTAACAGTCTTTGATCGTCATATTCCCAACATGGCCGCGGTCCCTACAACGATGATTAAAACTATACTTCTCTGGCATCTCGTTGCCACCGTAGATGCATTCAATGGAGGAACTACAATAGGGTGTTACACTTCCAGTCTCAGTCGATGTGGCCGTTCACAACAACATGCTAGTTGTGAGAAATTCTACCCAGCCATGGCAAGCGATCCAAATAATACCGAGAACGATGGAAAGAGAAGTAGTGATGACAACAAAGAAGAAGACAACCTCGATGAAAAAAATAACTCCTTCCTAGATACACCCATGTTTGACCCGAATGATCCCTCCAATGACAATAATTGGTTTGCAAATTTGGTCAAGAATGATTATGAATCTGCAGAATCTCTGTATGTTGGTGCCATTGTGATATTTGGTGTGATTGTGGCACAAGAGTTGCTGAGAATAGTCAAGTATGGTGGGGGGTATGCTAGTTCTGGTGGTGGAAATCTATTCTGATCACATCATATTTACTAATAATAGTATGCTCTAAAGTTGGAAAATGAAACATTGGTGTGTTTGTTTCATCTCTTTGTCCAGGGATACAATGTAATCCTAATAAAATCGTGAGCTTGGCAACTTGTATGGTGGCAATATCCACAAACATATTATCCAGTTTTGCCACTCATGGCTAAGTCCTGCAAACAGACTTCAGACTCACCACATGGTCAATATCAATCAAACAAGATGGATTAAAGAACCAGCAGCGCAAAGTAGGCGTTTCAGCATCCTGTGCTGTTTTCCAGCAGCTCTGCAGCAATTATTGATGTTCTCAGCGTAGGATTAGGTGGGGCAATACACCATGCTAATCATTAACGCCAGCTGGGATCTGAACATTACAAAACATCAAACCTCCATAGAGATCTACATGAAATGAGGCTATTTAATTCATTGTTCGTTTATATCAAGAGACGCTAAGTTTACTCCTCATCATCCTCGCCAATGTTACGAGTATAAATTCTCTGCGCCCGGCTCACGCAAACAGCGCGAATAGACCCCTCCTCGGCCAATTGGTTCAAGGCCCTCCTGGCCAAACCTCCACTAATCTTCAACTTCTCAACAACCGACGAGACGGTGATGAGCTTCATCTTTGGTACCTCCGAGTTGAGTCGGTCGTATTGTTCTTTGGTGAAGAGGACCTTGTTGTCGACCTTGTCGCGTTGCTTTCCCTTGGACCACTTCTTCTTCTTGCCCTTACCACCGGCCATGGCGGCGGCCATTTTCTGTTCCTTCGACTTCTGCTGGACTTTGGGAGGCTATTTTGGGTGGTTGAATGGGGGTGGGGAGATGAGATATTAAAGGTTAGAAAGGGGGTGAAAGTAGCAGTGCGTAAAGAACAGCATCACGGACGCGACGGCGACAGAACACCATAGAGGTCGCAGGGGCTTATTGATAGAGCAAGGCGGCAGCAATCGCTCATGAACGCATGAGCTTTTATCATCGCTAGCATTCAGCGCTGATACTTGCGCCAGAGAGGTCGAAGCAGCCAAAGGCTAGGACTTGTTGCGGAGGGCAGCGGCCGTCATGGTCCATGACGAATCCCATACCGCCGCCACACGGCCCATGGAAATCAACGACATCGGCATCGACCAAGCCGCCGACGCTTCAATTCAGCCAGCCCCCACTTCCTACACAGCATTGTCCGCCTGCACAGCAATAGCCTTACCATGTTGGCTGATTTTTCTCAATAAATAAATCCGCTACGGGGGAGGATAACAACGTCAAGTGTTATTATGTTGATTTTTGTTGATGAGATGGGTTATAAAATTGGCACGTCTGTCCGTCTGCCTGGTACATTTCTACATACGGGAAAAACTTCTAGTACAGAGGTACGTGACTCAAAAGCTGGGGTGAACAGTCCCGTATGCGGCGCGCCATTCCAATTCCAAATCCAAAAATCTCCATCTCCAAAATCTGTCCAAACGGTTTCGTTTGCTAAGCAAACGAAACGGAAGCCACGACGACGACGGCAGCGCTGTAACGAAGGAAGATAGCAACCAACGATGTCCAATCCAGACGCAGAAGCAAAAAAGG
>JALLBF010000395.1:0-10135 GCA_036939945.1 Thalassiosira sp. AJA248-18
AAGAAATCGCACAAGCTTGCACGACAGGGTCCATCTCTACCGCCATTGATCTTTTATCCGAGAACAAAGAGTTATGTCAAGAATCATTGAATTGGTTCGATTTCGACGGACAAGAACTTAACACCCCATCAATTTTCATTGCCATTGATTATGGGCATGTGGAATTAGTTGCAAAGATGTTGCCACTGCACAAGGATATACTCAACACATTGAAAGATGGCGATGGGGACTATTCCGCATTGCAATGGGCGAGTTGGACGGGCCAATTGGACATTGTAAAGTTATTGGTAGAGAAGGGCGGCGCCAGCGCCGACGAAGAGGCACTGTCATTGGCTCGAGAATATGATCACCATGCGGTGGTAGAATTCTTACGAAAACGTGTAGATTTGTACTCAGGCCTGGAGGGCGACGCAGACGCCATTATGGAAAAAGCTTGCCGTGAGGGAGATGCAAACATGGTGCGTAAGTTATTCGAAGAGGAAAATTACAATATTGATAAATTCAAAGACGATGATGGGAAATATTTTGCTTTCTCTCCCATGTATCTCGCTGTAAAGAATGGTCATATTGATGTCATTCAGTTGTTGGCCGAGAAGGGGGTGCAGGTGGATCAGGGTGCAGCGCCTGCCGTGTCGGCAGAGTAATAGATGGCCAAAATTGTGGTGTAAGCAAAAAATGAGTTACTCAAGTTGGCAGTGATGAGGGTAACGAATTTCGGAAGATTGAAAGATAGGATCCCAGTAAATAGCAAGCTTAAAGATATGTATTCCTACTGTACAATGCACTAATTATTTCTATCCCATGCTTGGATAGACTTATTAAATGAGACCACAAACAATGAGCTTAGATCTCACAATCCATATTTCTACCCTGCCTCGTGTCCACGCTTTGGACTTCATTGGCATCCTCGCAGTCTGACATGCTACCCTCTTCGCTACTTCCAACACTATTATCACCATTGTTGGGCAGGATATCGCTAAGCCCTGATGTACTGTCTAATTGTTCTTCTGGCGTGGAGCGCAATAATGGAGGGAATCTAAGGGAATGCGATTACTTTGGGAAGTACAAGGGGCGCATTGCAGAGATTTCGATCAGGAGGAGGTACGAGCAATCGTCGGCGGTGCCTGCAGGGTCAAACACTTCAAGTGCCACAGACTTCCTCTCGTATGGTATCGGATGTCTTCATAATGAGCCTTTCGGGCACGATGGTGATCATGTCAACGCTCCTTATTGGCGAACTCTTCATCAGTCAACGAAATTCGCAAAAACTGACTCGGACCCCGCCCCCCAGCTTGTAGTGGTTATGCAAGGCCATCAGGGCTGGGAGGTAGAAGACGGTCAAAGAATGGTTCTCGGGCCAGGTAATGTCTACTTTGGCGAGGACCAAGAGAGCAAGGGTCAACTCAACTTCGCCGAAGCTCGCGAATGCACGAACCAAGCAGGGACTTGACGGCGATAACGCAATCGCTGTCTGCGTTGGAGCCGACAACCCAGGCTCTCGGTCAGGGACGATGCTGGGCAATACAGCGGATTCGAGGTGAAAGTCTCCAAGCTGGGGTGGCCGAGCTTGAGTCAGTCCTCAAGGAGACGCTAAATGTTATGTTTGTCAGCCCAACTCTAGGCGAACGTCTGCATTACCTCGAGACCCAACGTTGAGTCTTTCTCGCGAACCTGCTCACGAATATTCCGGAGCGCCGGGAGGTTGTTTCGTTTACTCCACCATATCTCGTCATCAAAGAAGAGCTCCTTGTGTTTAGATCGGCGGGCCACATCACATCCCCTCAAGACTGCAAGGCTGCGGCGGTAGCAGCCGGCTCCGCTACCAGGAAAAGTTCCCGGCACTCCCACTAGTGCTCACCGGGTCAAACTCAGAAGGGTTAGAATTCCTGAACAATGACACAGTGGATTGCATGGCCAACCTGTATCAGATACCCCAAGGTTGTCTGAAAGGTCCAACTGCCTTAATGAACAGTTACGGTCCAGAGAGTTTGAGATATTGCGACTTGGCAAAGATGAATACCTTCCAAGGAACAATGGGAGTCACATACATTCATCTTCAATCATGCCTTAGCTATGACCCAGTACTGTTAAGCATGAATGCGAGTGTTGTAGTTCATTGGCTATCTCGATGCACCCAATTCTTCCAAACCGCTTCGAGGGAAATTAAGGTGATATGATGTATGTATCTTGAAACAATGGCCTCATGATCTCTGCAGCACGCTCGTCCCCGCCTTCGATGTTATCCAGATCCATGATAATAAAAGATGAGTGTTCTTGCGGCGCCAAAGATACGAGGCGGACGAATGTCGGATCTAGATTGCAGAGTAGGATATTCAAGAAATCTAGATTGTGATTGTCCCCGAGGAATGTACTCAAGGCTTGTTTATCACCTTGACCCCGAATAAGCAGCACCCAATGATGGATACGTGCTTCTTTGGATTTGTTTTCATAGATGCCTTACATAGCAGCTCCAAGTTCTCTATCGTGACATTGTCCACTGTTCCAAATGGCTATGCTTGCCATATTGGCCAGCTCTCTCAGAGCTCTCTCCTATTATTCATCATCATGCGGCATGAATTCTCATCACCCCACCCAATATGATGTGTGAGCAGAGGGTCATTGTTCTGGAGCCATCTGGGTCAGCTAACTCGCCATCCCCATGGGGGGGCCTTCTTCAATCAATTACGCAGAGGCGTTTCTTCCATTGCTCAGAAGTCCGAAGAAGCATATATTGCTCAAGCATAATCAGGCAGGCAATAATCACACACAAAGAGATGAATGGTGAGGAATGATCAACACCTCTTCGATCGACCTCATGCTATCGGGCACCAACACACATACCTACCTACACACTTACCTCCAGCGTGCCTCCAGGAGCTACTGCGGACTGCGGACCAATTACTCTCGGCAGTGCCTCAACAAAAATGCGAGACGGTCCTTATCTATTCAAGATGCCCACGATACTAACTTGAACTTTTCTACTATGATGTCCACGATACTATCTAACTAACACCATGGATAATTAGCGCTAAAATAGCATCATGACCACGCGAAGTAATCAAGTAAAAAAACCAGCGAAACCTCGACAGGAAGCTATCGTACGCTGCCCAACGCAACCACCGCATTTCATCAAAAGATGCGAATACAAATACTGATTTGATAATGAACAGCTCATCTGGTTTTGACTATGTCAGGTCCCGATATAATGGGGATAACCAGCAGGAAAATATTGCAGCAGCAGCATCTTCAATTGGGTGGCATCTGTCCACTAGAGGCCACTATCATGCTCCCATAGGGCTGGATTTCTTTAATGCACCACCACATAACGGCGAGAACTTGCTGCAAGCATCTCAGATGGGCGATGGCTTGCTAAATTCAAATGAATCCTCTGCAAAGATGCGCCAGCAACTTCTTCTTCAATATCAGTACGATATGATGCCAGAACATCAATATCCACCTCTACCACATAATTCTTTGCCATTGACGAGTGGACCAAGTAACGCCAACCGAACAGCTCGCGAAAGCATGCTATTTGCAGGTGGTGGGCCAATAACTTCACATCAATATCAAAGATATAATGAAGAGGTTCTTGCTCATCTGATGACGATGGGCTTAACTACAACTCATTCCTTGGGACCCCACATCACTGCCCCAGCTCCATCGGACGACAGCTGCTATTCGTCACAGCTTTCAAGAGACGGCAGTCAAACAGCTCGTGGCAGATTGCTATTTGCAGGTGCGCCAATACCTTCACCTTCATATCAAAGTATCGGGTTCGATGAAGAGGATCTGGCTGCTCTGACAGCAACGAGACACTGGAATGTAGGAACCCACGTCACTATCCCAGTTGCAGCGCATAGCAGCTATCCGCCACGTCTTTCAAGTAGAGGCAGTCGAACAGCTCATGGCAGCATTTTATTGACAGCTGAGCAAACACCTCTCGATCAAAGTACTGGTTTGAACGCCGAGGATTTGGATCATCTGCCAGCAATAGGCTCTCATACAACACGTTCCTTCGGACCACACGTCACTGCCCCAACCCCAGCGGATAACAACTATCCATCAATTCTCGCTGCTGGTAGCGCCGTCGCTTCAAGTATTGATCAAGACCAACGGAAAGAGCCAGGCACCACTCATCCAACTAGCCTATTCATTGAATCGGACTGCTCGTTCCTTGGTCCACTTCACAGCTTCCTTCGCCACAAGTGCATCGAAGTCTTTGCATCAACCAAAGAGGACATGACGCCTCAAGGAAGAGAAGCACGTCCTTCGAAGATAGGCCAAGTAGGTCTTCGTTGTTGCTACTGCAAAGGTGCTCCAAAGGAGAAGTTTGCCAAGCAAGCAGTTTGCTACCCTTCGAAGCGTGCGACCATCTTCGATAGCATTAGGAATTTCCAGCGATTTCATATGACCTGTACTTACATGCCCGAGAAAACCAAAGCCGAATATAAGTGTTTGACTGATCAGGAATACATTCTGCCAAAAAGACCACAGAAGTACATGAAAGCATATTATGCAGAGGCAGCAAGTGAGCTGGGAATTGTTGATACTCCCAACGGGCTGGTGTTTGGGGCCCCACCTAATAAAAGTGTACTGCAATCACTCATTCAAGCAGCAGAAAGTCCGACCACATCATCGTTATTTTGGAAAACCTATTCTTCTGTCAATAGCAAGGCCAACCCATTGAGGAAATTTGAGCAGGTAGCAAGCGATAGCACAAAAAGAGTCATCAACAATGCTAGAAAGAAACCAACACCCTTTGTCTATCCAGAAGATTTTCCAACAGTTTCCGACTTCGATTTCATCCTCTTCCATCAAGTCATTCCATGCACTCCATCCATTGCCATACTGGAACAGAAAAGGTTATATTCATATGGCGATAAAACCACTGGATTGATTGGTTTTCGCTGCAAACACTGTGCCTGCACTAGCGAGCGGGCGAACCACAAGGATAAGGGGACGTTCTTCCCAGCCGATTTGAATTCACTTGCAGAGTCTAGCTTCCTTCAGCGAATGTCGAATCATTTCATGAACTGTCCTTGCGTGCCTCAGGAAGTGAAGGATGCATTTGATGAGCTCAAGCAGTTGGCGTCGGAGCATGGTGCTGCAGCAACAAAGAGAGGGCCAAGGAAGCGGTTCATTAAGAAAATTTATGAAAGAATGGATATCTATTCTGGGTTGAAGTATCGAGACCTCTAAGGGATTATTCCTTGAAGAATTTTGTTTTACTACTGTGACTTAATGAGAAACCGTTATATCACAGTCAACCCTCACGATGTAGCTCTTTCAACTTCCTTCATTATCCTTCGTTCTTGGTCCTCCATAGACAGAGACAGCGGCTTTCAGAACTGAGACAGCCTGGCTTCATCGCTTGCAATGTTTTTTTTTTCCATTTGATATCTGGTCAACGTTTTTGTTAGCTTGTTGCTACTCGTAGTGAAGAATTGCCACATGGATACCATTCAGTTGTTGGCTGAGAAGGGGGCGCAGGTGGATCTGGGTGTAGTGCCTGATGACTCGGCAAAGTAATAGATGACCAAAATTGTGGTGTAAGCAAAAAATGAGAGTTACCCAAGTGAAAGTTGGCAATATGAGGCAACGAATTACGAAGATTGAAAGATAATATGATCTCAGTTAGCAAGATTAAAGATATGTATTCCTACAGATTCCTACTGTACAATGCACTTATTATTTCTATCCCATGCTTGTATAGACTTAGGTAATGTGAGTCTGACATGCTCTACCCTCTTTGCTATTGAACAATGCACCATTATCATTTTTATGGAGTAATAGATAAGTCGCACTGTACGGCACCATGGAGCCATTATTCCGCTAGCTAAAAGGTTTTCATGGTACCGCACAGCGCGCCACTTATTCCCCCGAATTTCTATCCCATACTTGGATAGACTTAATGAGACCACAATGAACTTAGATCTCATGATCCATATTTCTACCCTGACTCGTGTCCACACTTTGAACCTCATTGGCATCCTGGAAGTCTGACATGCTACCCTCTTCGCTACTACCGACACTATTATCACCATTGTTGTGCAGGATATCGCTAAGCCCTGATGTACTGTCTAATTGATCTTCATCATCTTCTTCTGCGTAATAGACACCATCATCACCATCTTCTTCAGATTCAATGTTGGTATCAATGACTCCATCTTCATTCGAGGCACTGTTCAATCGAATGCATCTCAAAGAAGGGAGCTCACTGTGCAAAGAGTTCAACCTCGAACTATTCTCCATATTGCAACCATACAGAGCCAAGCTCTGCAGCTTCAATAGTCCTCCGAAATACTTGAGTGCATCGGAATTCACGTGGGTATTAGAGAGATTCAATGCCTTGAGGTTCGTTAGTGCCGCGAGTGATGCAGCACCACGATTTGTGATGCTTTCATTTTGAGAGAGATTCAAACTTGTCAGGTTGGAGATTGTGGCAAGATGGGCACACCCAAGGTCGCCAATGCCACCGCCACATAGCTCGAGGGAGGTGAGAGTTTTGATTTTTGACAAAAAAACACATCTGCATATCATTATTGGAAAATGAACATTGTAATTTGAGAATTGAGTAGATGAAAAGAAGAAGGTGCATGCCCAGCAAAGGCGCTTACCCAAGGTCCGTAACACGGGAGGAAAATAAATCCAATGTTTTCAGAGGTAGAGATCGGATGTATTTGCAGCCTTCATCACCGATCTCTCTGCTATCTAAATTGAGAACTTCGAGGTTCTTCATGGAAGACAGATGCCTCAGACCTAGATTCCAATGCATACATCAGGTTTTGAGTCAGTACGAAGAGTCCCACAACTAAAAATATGCACAAAGAGAGAACATACCTCTGTTTGATATATTGCAGTAAAACAAAGAAAGGTGGCGCATGTGTTTGAACTGAGCAATCTTGGACATAGCAGCATCGGAAATGTCCGTGTCAGCAAGGTCGAGTGTCGTGAGATTGGGCATCACATTATTGTCGATCAAGTGCGCAATGCCCCAATTGGCAACTAAGCACGAGTCCAAATTGAGCTCTTCAAGCATTGGTAAATTCTTCAGACGGGCTAGATGAGAATCCCGAACTCTCGAATAGCAACACTCAAGTGATTTGAGGCAGTTGATTTTTCCTTGCCACGAGGAATGAAGTATCCCAGGACAATACGAAACATCGAGAGATGTCAAATGAATCAGTTTCTCCAATGTATCCCCCAACGCTACACTACTGACATTAATGCAGCCATTCATATCCAACTCTTCCAAATGTTCCAGTTTCTCTAGGTGCTCCAATCCAGCATCGGTGATAGAACAGCGTGCTAGGCGGAGCGTGCGCAAGGCTTGCGATCGATTCGGCTGTCCTGACAAAATGTCAAGTCCGTCATCTGAGATTAATCGACACCATCCAAGCGACAGTTCTTCAATGAGTTCAAGGTCATTAAGACTGACGAGACCATCGTCCGTGATGAGGTCACACTGGTGAATATCAGTTGTTTTGTTGGTAGGGGCACCAGGGCGTGTTGAAATAAGATGAGCTAGGCATTTAACATTCATGAATAGGAAAGCTCGACAACACATGCAAAGAAATCAGCCAACTTACCTGAGACAAATCCAACTTCCTTAGTCCTATCAACCCACTCAACGCCTCTAAACTAAGATCAGTCAAACACCGGCAACCGTCCAAGTTCAAAGCCATCAAAGACGAACCCAAATGGCTCACATTCACCACTGCCTCATCGGTCAACCGACGACAGTTGGCCAAGGATAACGTGTGCAGCCTGTGAGACCGAGAGAATGCAATAAGCCCTCTTCCAGTGATTCCATGGCAATTATCGAGCTTAGCAACTTCAAGCGAGCGAAGAGGCGTGTGCGAAAGTTGGAGAAGTCCTCTGTCAGTGAGGCGCTGGGAGCCACGTAGATCAAGGAGGGTGAGTGTAGATGTCGTGCTGCTCGCAGTTGAGGCTGCGAGATAGGAGTTGGCGTAGCTCGTCTCGTCGCTGTACATCGTATTATCAGTATCTAGGGCATTCCTGTTAGCACCACCACCATTCCCTGTGCGAACAGGAAGGCTTGATGGTTGAGGGGGAGGTTTTTGAGGCGACAGAGGAAGTGTCAGCATATTGTTATTCCCATCGGCCAAAGCGGATCCTCTCATAGGATACAACCACAACGATGAAGATGGAGCTGGTGACCATTTCAGCGAAAAGAACTCTGGTGGAGGTAAGACACTAGGGAGAATAGGAGAAGGATGCCCGCCATCTTCGCCACCTCCTCCTGCGTATGGAGTGGACGACGCCGAAACAAAACTTGATGTCGAACGAGACTCAAGGGATTTGGCACAACAATCTTCCATATTATTGTCCAATCTCTGGCTCTGCCGGTCTTGATGGGCTTCTGATGACAAGGGGAAGGGGTGATGCAGATGATGGTCGCTTGGAGCAGAATTCAAATCGCCACAGTCATCCAATTCCATCATCATGGAAGAAGAGCTCCTCACATCCAAGTAAGGCACCGCGAATTGAGTGGGATGTACGTCTCTCAAAGGAGGATGAGGTGAAGAGGGCACACTCAAATATCCCTCGTGATTAAAGTTGCTGGCAGCCTTATGGCAATCATAGGAAGCTGTCGATGAAGATCGAAGGCGTTGATTCATCCCACTACAACTACTCATGCTATTACTGCTGAGTGGGATCAACCACTCATCACTGACGCCCCGGCAGTTTGCCAAACACAATGACCCCAACTCGCACTTGCTCAACGCACGCAATGTTGTGCTATTGAGTGCTGCATGAGAGGTAAGACTTGATACAAGACGGTCAACAATATCTTGGGGCAGGCCGGGTGGGAGTTCACCCTCCAGATTAGGAAGGGAGCGGCATATGGTATCGATGCATAGATCTGTTAGTGATTTGGGACATCGAAGGGATGGGTTGGTAGGATGCTGTTCGTAGTTGTCATCGGTGGGATACAGGTGGGCGATGGACTGATTGGGTACCTGGATATGATTGGAGTATATCAAATATTTAGACTGGTTTGCAGGAAGAACGGGCAAGCATGGTACATGCAAAATATGCAAATATTCCCAACCTACCTCTGCATCAACCGAATGGCGGGCAGCGCGTTTCGTTGACCCCTTTGTAGATAGAATGCTTTCATCATCAGACGACCCACCCTATCAAAGAGTAGAGAGTGAAGTGGAATAACGTTAGTCAACATTCAATGAAGATGCAGCAATTTCATGAATGATGCAAGAGCTTATGGTAGCAAATTGTACAAATCAACATTCCATATCATACACCGCTTTCATTTTTCAGCAATATTGATCACATAGAGCAAAATGAATGTGGTCATTCCCTTGATGGGGCCTAAGGATATCTAACAAGCAAAATGGAAACGACGCCGCGCGAATGTATGCAAAAAAAGATCCCCAACATGAGAACAGACACGCACCAGAGAACCGCCACCACACAATCGCCCAACTGCACTAGAGAAAGAACGGGATCGAAGCCTTCCACGACGGCTAACCTCTGTGCATCGTCGTTGTCGTGGTCGCTCTTGATTATTGCCATCATCGGGATGGTCTTGATGACGAGAGCACGAACCCCCCATCATGTCTTGTTTGGTGTAGACTACTTCAGAAGATTCAATATGATTAGAGCCAGAAGCGGTTTGTGAGAGCCTTGCTTTACCACCAGAAGATAATATGGACAATCGAGATCAATGCCACACTGCTGCTTCGATTGTATGTCTTGCCGCCGGGGTCAAAGAGGAGCATCCAGCTAGCTATGGATTGGGTGTCAAGGTTTTGATGGGAAGAAGCGAGCGGAAAAGGTGGAGTGGGATCCCAAAACTTCAAAGATGACCCGCGACCGGTTTTGGCGGGAGAGGAAAGAAAGAACTTAGCGACCTTCTGACTTGGCGATAGTACTGATTCCTCTCGATAGTCTTTTCCGTTACATTTTCACGCGTCACGCCGTGCGCTTCAGTCACGAACAGCTGATTAGTCACGCTTGGATCAGCCTGCCCTTATCCCGCCGCGACTTTTGTATCGCCGGGACCTTTCGGCGATACAAAAGTCGCGGCGATCGCCACGCTTTGTCGTGTTTGAAAGACCGTTGAGCGATCGTCGCCGAAAGGTCGCGACGA